>JAULAV010004045.1:0-25001 GCA_030789695.1 Scilla litardierei | reverse complement strand
CACCTTTTTGTTGAGTATTAGTGTTTCATACCAATGTTATTTTGATGATGATCACAATATTATGTTGTTGCTAATGACTCTCTTGTTTTAGTCTCTTAGTTACTTTTCAAGTATATCATTTTTGGAGACTAAACACTTAGTGCAAGGATGAACATCATGTGGAGAAGGGCCAAAGCTTGGACTTAAGGGGTGCCAAAGCTTGGAGATGTTGGGGAGCATCAAGGAATCTAGTTTGTAGCCATAGACTCTAAGGAAAGCATAGTAATCTATGTAATTTCTTTTATTGCTTTCTCTCTCTTTTGAACCTAGGTTTAATGTAATGCCTTGAGAGATGGTCTACTCATTCATGCATATGCATTTAACCATCTTAGTGAGCCTTAGGATTATCATAGAATCCAATCCAACCCAATAGGTTCATTTGACCAAAGACTCATTTGGAGTCTCTGGTTTCCAACAGTCGCCTGCTAAAGGATTTACAGTCGACTGGGTGATTCTAGTCGCCTGTCAAGCCTTCTACAGTCGACTGTGGTGCACTGCTCAAGTCAACATTTCTATTGACTCTACTTGAGATTTTTTGCATCAGTCGACTGCTGCTCAATTTACAGTCTCCTGTATATTTACAGTCGCTGGTGAAATGATCAACAGTCGTCTGAAAGGTGTAAGTGCGAAAGTTGAAGCTCTCTGTTTATTTCCATCTCCTGCAGCAATAGACTGATGAAGGATATACAGTCGCCTGTCTATTTTACAATCGACTGTCATTTGTTCATCAGTCACCTGTATGAATACTGGGAAGAAGAGTGCATCTCTCTGTTTTATTCGATCCCCTGCAGCAGTTGCCTGCGGAAAGCTTAACAGACGCATGTCCTGTTTACAGTCGACTGTGGCGACTTCATCACTCGACTGTCAAGGCTCAGATATAGCCGTTGGGTATTATCTAGCCGTTGGACAGTCGACTATCATTTGGTCATCAGTCGACTGTCAGTGACGTTTCAGCCCAAAATCTAGTCGTTGCAGCTTTTTGTTTTTGGATGTTCTCTTGGCTTTTGAGAGTTCCTATAGGGTTCCTATATATATGAGAGGGCTAAGTTCATTAGAACTTCTTGATGCTATTGAAAATCCTTAGAGATAAAATAAGCCACTCTCAAACTCTCTTATTTCCCTCTTAGAGCTCATTCTCCTCTTTATGCATTGAAGTCAAGCTCAAGAGAAATCATCCAAGTGCTTTCAAGCAAATCTCAACACTTGGAGATCCTCTTCCATGCCTTGCATTCATTTATGAGTAAGTACTTCTCAAGGCATAGGTAAGAGTATTTGTTTTACTTGGTGTTTCTTTGTAACACTAATTCTCTGTGTGGGTATTAGTCTCTCTCTTTGTGGGAGTATTTCTCTTAGTGGGAATAGCATATTCTCTTAGTGGGAATGACTCCCTTTGTGGGAGTAACTCTCTTTGTGGGAGTTTGGTGTCTTAGTGTAGGGCTAACCCTAATTCTCTGAGTGGGAGTTAGTAATTCTCTAGGTGGGAGTTTGACCCTTGTGTATGGTTGGTTGGGTCCTTGTGTAGGGAAAAATCCTCTTGGTGAAGTATCTCTTTGTGGGATTTGTATTCACTTCCCTTTGTGGGATATATAGTGAATATTGGTGTGGCTGGACGTACTCAAGCTTGGGGAACCAGAGTAATATCTTGTGTTTGCGTTTGGATTGATTGTGTTGATTAATTCCTCTTGCATTTATTATTCCGTATTCTCAAGTTAAATTTTAATTGCACAATTTATTCATTACAATATTCAACTCCCCTCTAGTGTATTGTTGTTAGTATTGTAAGGGTAATGCGGTCCTTACACTTTTCCAAATCATTCTATTTATTGGTAAGGAATCATGTTTATCGATTAGGGGCAATTGATATAATAGATCAGGTGCAAGACACAAGCGGTGTGTAAACCACATGGAAAGTAAATGCCCATGTGGTCCCTGTTATTTCCAACTTTATGTGGCTTGGCACGGCACCTGATCTATTAAATCAGGTGACACCTTTTCTGCATCGTTCTCTTTGTTGATAGGGAATCATTTTTATCGATTGGAGGCACCCGATCTATTAGATCGGGTGACACCTTTTTGGCATCATTCTCTTTATTGGTAGTGAATCATGTTTATCGATTTGGGGCACCCGATCCTTTAGATCGGGTGACACCATTTCAGCATCATTCTATTTATTAATATGGAATCATGTTTATCGATTGGGGGCACCGATCTATTAGATCGGGTGACGTCTTTTCGGCATCATTCTCTTTATTGATAGGGAATCATGATTATCGATTAGGGGAACCCGATCTATTAGATCGGGTGACAACTTTTCGGCATCATTCTCTTTATTGATAGGGAATCATGTTTATCGATTGGGGGCACCCGATCTATTAGATCGGGTGACACCTTTTTGTTGAGTATTGGTGTTTCATACCAATGTTATTTTGATGATGATCACAATATTATGTTGTTGCTAATGACTCTCTTGTTTTAGTCTCTTAGTTACTTTTCAAGGATATCATTTTTGGAGACTAAACACTTAGTGCAAGGATGGACATCATGTGGAGGAGGGTGATCGAGCCCAAAATGCAACCCAAGAGCACGACCAAAAACTTGGTCGGCCCCGGATACACACTCGGAAAACGATTGTAGTTTTACCGCAAGCGCACGGCAAAGTGGCGAGTGGGTATCAAACACGAGGAGGTGGTGTTGGTTCCAATCTATCCTAGGTTGGCTCGACTACGAAGGTTTTATTGGTGGAGATGGGTATGGAATGATATAATGGCAATGGTGGTGGATGTCGGTGTCGGTGATAAAGAAGTCAGTCAATTATTAGTTCAAATACAATATAATAAAAGTGTCTAGAGCTAGGGAATCCCCACTACGGATCGTCATTCGTCATTGTGAATAGTGAATCTCAATATTACTAGACTTGCGTTGAGGTGAACTAGTCGTAACTGAATAGAGAACCAAGCTCACGCTCTCGCGCTATTGCCGGTCTATAGCAACCTAGATTAGGGCCCAATCTCTTGCAAACCCTAACCTAAGCCACTAGCATGAAGATCGACATCATCGTTCAATCGCTCCTCGAGCCCACTCTCGTGCAAACTCGAGTTACGATCTAGGTTGTGATAGTTCGTATTCGTCCAATCTCTTGCAAACGAATATGTGCATAGATTTACAATTTAAAATCCTAGCTTTGGTCCAATCTCTTGCAAACCAAATCTAGAGAAACCCAATTGTAAACCTAAATCGAATATCTAGGCCTTCCCATCGATTAGAATCCAATCTCTTGCAAATCCCAAATCGATGGAAATCCCTAGCTATCCGTAGTAAATCAATCACAACCTAACCTCCTAGCAATTCTAGCAATTTAGAAATTCATTCATCACAAATATGAAATTAGATCCATAGGGTTCATCCCCAAACCCTAGAACAACAAATCTACTCTAGCATAGCAATAAGGATATGAGAATCAATAGAAATCATTGCTTGCATACAAAAAGATAGAAAAACAAAGATTCAAATAAAAAGAAGAAAATACTTAGCTTGATGAAGGTCTTCAATCCAAAATACAAGCTTTTAGATCCAAGAGGGGGCCTAGGGAATGGCCTAACCTCTAAAATAATCCTAAGAAAAACATATGGGGGCTAAGAAAACATATTGGGGATCCCCCTCTAATGGTGGCTACAAAACCCTTAAATACTCCCCCAAAACTCTAGCAAGAAATCCTAGAAAACCCCTCAAATTCGTGCCCAAAAACAGCCCAAACCGCAGCTTAAAATCTGGGCCCAGGCCGCACTCGGCCGAGTGGAATATGTGACCCGGCCGAGTGGAAATTCCAGCACTGCAGCATCAACTTGCAGAAATTCCCCAGATTTCATCCGACCTCCGATTTGCGCGTTCTTGGCAGCGTTGGAACCTTCATGAAGTCCACTATCCATAAAAAATATGAGAAAAATAATTTGATTGCTAGAATGATAGCAGATTTCAAAAGAGTGAGAGGCTGTCTGAAAATCTGGGCGCTGCGTGTCCTCGGCATCACTCGGCCGAGTGGCAAATGTCACTCGACCGAGGGGCTTTTGGAACTCGGCCGAGTCGGAGCTCGTAGTCGACTGACGGATTACAGAGAGTTGGACATTTTGGCTTGCCGTCGTCTGGGTGCCACTCGGGCAGACGGAGTCTCCGCACTCGGCCGAGTGGGCGTGCGATGCTCGGCCGAGTGCACGCTGATACATCTCTGTTGCGTGTCCGATCTGGCCGGCCGAGCGGGGTCTCAATGCTCGGCCGAGTGACTCCTTCACTCGGTCGAGTGGCATGCTGAAAATGCCCAATCTACATCTCTTCACTTCCTCGTCGCTCCTACGACGTTCTTTCTTCTTCCACTCGTCTTCCATTGCAGAATAACCCTCAAAAGGGCCATGGTTGACACTCCGGAGTGGGTGCAAATCCTTTAAGCTCATTTTTGCTCCCAATCGCTCCATATTTCCTGAAATCCGACAAAAACAAGAAATAGTAAAAAGCATCGCAATATTGTCGAATAATCTTGAAAACCGCAATATGAGCAATCGAAATGGCGTGAAAACATGCGGAAAAAAGGTGTAAAATATGGAGTGATCAAAATCCCCCAAGCTTACCTCTTACTCGTCCTCGAGGAAGACAAGTAGAAGGCGAACCCGAAGGGTAAAAATAAGGAAAAAATGAAAAAGAATACGAAGTGGAAGGGGTCGCTAGATTATTCTCTCAGATCTCAAGCCATAAGCTACACATCACGATAACTTGGGAAATACGAATCACATGATATAAAGATTTCATATCTTACTTAAACATGGCACTTGCAATCTTTTAAGATCAACAAAAGGGATTCTCTAAATTCATACAATCAATTCATATCCACATCATGCATTTCATAGAATTTAATATACAATTGTTGGTGATGCACTTTTCAATCAAGAGTCATAACAGAAGCATATAAGAATCACACCAAACATGCAATGGAGAATAGAATAAATCATGGCATTCACATATTTATATCGATTCATAAGAAATCTCCATAACTAAGGTATTGTGCTAAGTTTCAGCATTATCAAACTTCCCCATTCGTGCACCTCTCCACTCTAATGTCGCACTCACTCATATGGTCAAATGAGTTCACCCCCCAAAGCTTAGCTTGAGGCATTGCATCTAAAGGAATATGATAGTGGAAAATGGGATTTGTTACGCCTATTTGACCGAGACCCGCAAAGCACGAGCCCAAGAGCCCGACTACTGGCCAAAAGCCCATCTGCGTCCTCAAAGCCCATTCGACAAAGGCCCTACAAGGGACCTTCTCGAACGTCGATCCGACCCGGCCCCAATAACCCGTTGGTCGCTCGCCCACTCCTGCGAAAACCACTCCCCCGGACGCGCGACTACTAAATGGCGATAATGGGGAGGTGCTGGCATGGCGGAGAGAGCGGCGGCGAGGGGGGACTGATGGGGCACGATCAATGGCGGGCGTGGGACGTGGGCCGGAGGCAATCAAGCGGGAGCTCTATAAAAGGGCCAGGAAGACGACGAAGAAAGGGACCGCATCTCAGGTAACAAAACCTAAGGTACTCCATCAACGACCTCGTTCCCCCAATTCATCTCCTTCCTCCCCCGCTCGCGCCGAGAGACGCCGTCACGATCTCCTCACGAGTCGGACCGTCTCCACCGGGCCTCCTTTCTCAGATCTCTATCTGACTTAGGCATCGGAGGGGATTTGGCCGGAACCAAGGTCCGGCCCCCTGACGAGCGTTCTCGTCTGCGCAGGTGGACAACAGATCAACGGGCCGAGGCTACCCCTCGCCCCTCTCCGACCACTCGATCAACCGGACAGTGAGGCTTCCCCTTACCGTCAGCCTGCCATGGCCGAACACGTCCTACCGAGGCCGAGCATCCTAATCGAGTCCGAGACTCACCCTCGCCACCTGTCGGCCGTGCATCTACCCTGGCGATTGAGGCTACCCCTCGTCCCCCTCCCAGCCGAGGCCGAGCACTCCTGTCTGAGGCCGAGCATCTCAACCAGGGCCGAGGCTACCCCTCGCCCCTTCTACACCGATTCGAAGCCCCCGAGGGACCCGAAGCGGGCCCCTCGACCACGTTGACCGGGTTCTCCACGGTCAACGCTTTGTAGTGAGAAAACACTCTGAAACATCTGGCGCCGTCTGTGGGAAGCTCGAGAAACCGTCCCACGAAGAAGCAAACCACACCAACAATGGCACGAGCCAGCAATGGAAGGAAGCGCATGCCCCCCATCCCGGAGGAGGGGAATGGCACAACAAACGGCAATCCCGAGGACACGCCCGTCAGCGGCCACCCCACCCTCTCCACCGAAGAAACCGGCGGCTCAGAACTGGCCACGTAGGGACAGCTCCGCGCCCTGGCTCAGGAGACCAACGCGAGCCTCCAGACGTTGGTCGCAACGGTGCAGCAGCTCGTCGGCCCTGCGCCACCCAACGGAGGCACGTTGGACGACAGCCATCGATGGGCGGGGGGTCCCCCACACTTGCGGTCCGCCGTGGTCGACGACCACGGGACCCGGAAACCGAACACGGAGCGTCGGTTCACGCTGTCCGGCTCTCGTCAGGCGAGGTCACGCGCCTCCTCACCCAATCGTGAAAGGAGCCGAAGAGAGACCGAAGGGACGGACGGCGAATCGAGGACGGCCTCGTCTCATCGATCGCGGCCGTCCCGCCGCAGGAGAAGCGAACGACACCACTCGAGAGACCGATCGCGGCGGAGCAGGAGCTCCCGTAGGAGGAGTCGGGAACGCCGGGACAGCCCGGCCCCCAGCGTGGCGAAGGCTGCGGAGCCAGCCCCGCTGGCGCCGGTGTTACCTCCACCCCCGGTCGATCCAGAGGCAGGCGAGTACCGCATCCCCGGAGGCATCCACGGAGATCGGTGCCCCTTGTCACGGAGAATAACCGACGCACGGTTCCCCTCCCGATTCCGGATCCCGGTACTGGGAAAGTACGATGGAATAGGAGACCCGGCACACCACGTGATGGACTACGAGGGGGACATGGCCTTCCAGGGAGCTGACGATGACCTGCTTTGCCGGGGCTTCTATTCTACTCTCAGGGGAGCGTCGAGGATCTGGTACCACAGCCTGCCCGGCCGCTCCATCGACAGCTTCGAACAACTCGCCCAGTTGTTCTGCAAACAGTTCATGGCGGGGAGACTGATCAAACCTGGTGCTGAACATCTGTTCAACATAGTGCAAGGTCCGGCCGAGCCACTCCGACAGTTCATGCGCCGCTTCAATGCGGAAAGGCTGAACGTGAACAACCCACCCGACCTGGTGGTCCAGACGGCCCTTAAGAAAGGACTTCGCCACAGGGGCCTCAAGAAGTCCCTACACAACGACCCCCCGAAGGACCTCCCCGGGATCATGGCAAGGGCCGAACGCTTCATGCTGACCGAGGAGGCCTTGGCCGAGGATGCAGGAAAAGCCGCTCGAGGGACCAAGCGTGGCGACGGCGGACGAGCTAGCCCCGAAGGGTACCGGACCGAGAAGAGGCAGAGGAACAGGCAGCGGGGAGAAAGCGCGAGGGACACCACCCCAGACGCCATTCTCGCCCAAGTACAGAAGGAAGAGCGAGCTGATCGCCCCCAACCGAAGGCTAAAAGAGGCGGGAAGAACCGGGAGAAGTACTGTAAGTACCATAAGGACGATGGTCATGACACGGAAGATTGCTGGCATTTGAAGAAGGACATTGAGAAGCTGATGAGCCGAGGGCACGCCAGGAATCAGGCCGACGAGCCGGCCCACGGAGAAGGGACCTCCACGCAGCCGGACAAAGGAGAAGTGGAGATCAACACAACTGGGGATCTTATACGCCAGGTGAGAATTCGAAGCGCCTGACAAGAACGCATGGCGAGGCTCGAAGAGTCGGCGGCGTTCCGAAATTGGCGCCAGTCGAAGTCCAATCGATCCGCCTCATCGTGACCTGCATTTATGGCCTCTCCTCGATTGAAGCGCCGCTCGGAATCCCAGGAGACTCAACGGGTGATCTGAGCGAGCCGAGGCTGATCGACCCCACCAACGGCGGCTCACGAACCCTTCGGCTTCTCGAACTTAAGGCGACTCCGCGAGCGGCAGGGATAAGCTTGCCGCTACACGTGGCAGCATCTGAAGGCCGACAGCGCTTCGGCACCCGCGCCTTAAAAATATCGAACGGGCCAACTCATGATGACGACTAATAAATGAGTCGGCATCGACTGGCGAGCTCGTCAAAATCGGCAGAGGTCACATCGGCCGAGCCGAACCGGCCGAGGCCGATCAACCCGACCGATGGGGGCAATTGTTACGCCTATTTGACCGAGACCCGCAAAGCACGAGCCCAAGAGCCCGACTACTGGCCAAAAGCCCATCTGCGTCCTCAAAGCCCATTCGACAAAGGCCCTACAAGGGACCTTCTCGAACGTCGATCCGACCCGGCCCCAATAACCCGTTGGTCGCTCGCCCACTCCTGCGAAAACCACTCCCCCGGACGCGCGACTACTAAATGGTGATAATGGGGAGGTGCTGGCATGGCGGAGAGAGCGGCGGCGAGGGGGGACTGATGGGGCATGATCAATGGCGGGCGTGGGACGTGGGCCGGAGGCAATCAAGCGGGAGCTCTATAAAAGGGCCAGGGAGACGACGAATAAAGGGACCGCATCTCAGGTAACAAAACCTAAGGTACTCCATCAACGACCTCGTTCCCCCAATTCATCTCCTTCCTCCCCCGCTCGCACCGAGAGACACCGTCACGATCTCCTCATGAGTCGGACCGTCTCCGCCGGGCCTCCTTTCTCAGATCTCTATCTGACTTAGGCATCGGAGGGGATTTGGCCGGAACCAAGGTCCGGCCCCCTGACGAGCGTTCTCGTCTGCACAGGTGGACAACAGATCAACGGGCCGAGGCTACCCCTCGCCCCTCTCCGACCACTCGATCAACCGGACAGTGAGGCTTCCCCTCACCGTCAGCCTGCCGTGGCCGAACACGTCCTACCGAGGCCGAGCATCCTAATCGAGTCCGAGACTCACCCTCGCCACCCGTCGGCTGTGCATCTACCCGGGCGATTGAGGCTACCCCTCGTCCCCCTCCCAGCCGAGGCCGAGCACTCCTGTCCGAGGCCGAGCATCTCAACCAGGGCCGAGGCTACCCCTCGCCCCTTCTACACCGATTCGAAGCCCCCGAGGGACCCGAAGCGGGCCCCTCGACCACGTTGACCGGGTTCTCCACGGTCAACGCTTTGTAGTGAGAAAACACTCTGAAACAGGATTTTTGCCTTGGTTTTCCCAAGTATTTTGTGGCTCCAATAATGAGATAGAGAAACATTTTTTTTCTTCTTTTTTTTCTTTTTGAACTTTTTTTGTTTCTCACTTTTCTTTTTGGATTTTTGTAGGAGCTATTTGATTTGTATTTTTGGTTTTTGGCTCCTTTTGGCTTTTTGGACTTTTTGGAGCTAACTTTTCTTTTGTGGGGATTTTCGGGAAATAGATGCGATATAAGTAGCTTTAGGAGGTGAACTCAAGTGGCATGTAGAGAATAAAAAGATATATGTGGAGAAAGAAATAATGTAACACTCGGTTCACTCTAAGATGTGCAAGAACGGTTCAATAAAATAATACTTCAACTAAAACTCATATGTAAGTATGGATATTCTCAATCATCTCAATAAAAAGTGAAGTCAAGCGGTAAAGAGTACTTTCATATCAAGCATGCAACAGAAGGTGAATAAGATAATAAGGCAGATGCTTCCGTTATACAATTGATGCGTGAATCTTGGAGCACTTCTAACAAAAGCATACCAAACACTAATCCATACATTCAGCTTCAATTAATATCATGCATTCATATAGAGGAATCATCAAAAGAATATATAAGCAAGCACATGGAAAGCATGATACTGAAATACTCTAAGTAGCATGGCAAGGAATAATAAACATCGTGATGGTTGCTAAAGCAATAAGAGATATCATCATAAGGAGCAAATCTAGAAAAAGGAGGAAAAGAAAATAAAGAAATAAAAATTAAAGAGAGGAAAGAAAAGAAAAACAAGCACACACTATGATGCATGAACACACATAAAAGGAAAATAAGATGGAAAAATCAAAAAGATGATGCAAAAATTTTGAAAAATTTTAAAAATCCTAAAATAAAATAAAAATGCAACTAATGTATCTAAATGGCATGGAAATGCACTCCCCCAAGCTTAAACTTCGCATTGTCCTCAATGTGATCATAATGGAAGGATATGAGGAACAACGATAAATATGGAGGGCGAATGAAAAATGATGACATGAATGACATGGAATCCTAATGCAACTACATGCAAATACAATGATGCATGAGAGCACCTTCCCCTAAGCTTATACCAAACAAACCTATTCAAATGACTCGATCAAAAATGTAATGGCTTTGAAAAGCGTGATCAAGTCAAATGAATAAGAAAGTGAGTATTCACTTGAAAGAAATGCTCGATGGTGGTGAGCAAAAGGATGTGACACATAAAAATATGAAGAGGGCAATAAATATATATAATGGGTTTGGGGTGTAAATGATTATTGTTGCCGTCATATGAGGTGATATTTATTCAAGCAAATCTATACGGTCCTCTCGCTATCGAGAGGATTCGCGTTTATTTAAAGCATAAAAATTTCTACACTACTGGATTGATATCACCTATAGCAAAAGGCGGATCCAGTATCTTTGCCGGTGTCGGCAACTGCTCCAACTGCTCTTTCCGTGACTCCGCCAGGCTCGAATGTCCACGAACACCAACGAACTCCAGCAATGCATCCTCCAGCATTCCCACAAGGACACCACCTGTACCCCGCAGAGAATAGGATGCATCAGTTCGCTGCAAAAATTTCACCCTCATAATAAAAGTATTCCAAAGAGGATCATCAATAGAAATGTATGAAATAAATAATGGTGGACGATACTTCCCTGGAAATAATCCAATATCCGCATGTGCTGTGATAGTTGTCTCCATGGTGTCCTCTTTAAGCTGCTCAGGTAAATCTAGATCATAGGTGTGGACCTCCTCGACAGGCTCGTCAAGCTGTGGCACGTCCAAGCATACCTCCTGTCCATAATCGTATGTGTGCTGCAAAAGGTATGACGTGTCAAAAATATCTGAATCAAAATAAATATCGAATGGAATACATGATTCAGAAATAGGATGGGTAAAAATATCTCCCTGAGTGGGAGCAGTAAGCTCTGTGGGACAGTCCTCGACGTCATTGGAAGGATGAGGTGGCTGCGGAAGCTCTAATGGAGGAGGGTAGTGTTTGGGATCCTCATGAATGGCTATGTCCTCGTCCCGATGCACGACCTCCTCGATGATAAGTTCTGGCTCTGTATGTAAGGCCTCCTGAAAAGCATGCTCAAGCTCTGCATGTGAGGCCTCCTCGTCAATATGCTCTGGCTCGACAGTGTGCTCCTTTACCTTCTCATCAATTATCAATGTGGGCTCTCTCTGGAATGGTGATGTTGGCTGCTCACGTGTGTCAGCTTGTGGGGATGTATCATGTGGAGGGGAATGCCTGCAAGCAATCCGAAAATATAGTCTATCCCCCTCAAGATTGACATGGATGTCCTCCTCAATTGTTCCTGCAGCTGAAACACGGTTCATAAAAAAATCTGCAAATAGTAGCTCAAATACATCACCTGCTGTAATGCTCTCTGAACCGGTGAACCGCACTGACTCCAAGAGGCCCTCGAATAATCTCTGAAATGCGTCCTCCTCTGGCTGCGCATATGACTCAATTTCTGCTTCCTTCACTGCCTCTTCGTCCATCCACTCTTCATATGCAATAGCTGTATCGTAGGAAGTGGGATCGACGACGGCACATTCTGGCGATGGAAGTATGTTTGGCGATGCTTCTTGCCCATAATATGAAGAAGCAGAACTGATATCTTTGGAAATCTCTGCCACACTAAGCATGAGCGCATTCATTTCAAGTTCCCTCTTCATCCCTTCCAATTGAAGGTTGCTCTTTTCAAGCCCGGCTTGCATTTCAACCTGGTGTGTATGCATCTCATCAAAAAAGATCATTTGTTTCTCATCAAGCTCGGGCCAGTGCGTCTCCTCAAAAAAGTATTCTCCCATCCGAGCACTCTCATCAAAAAAGTATTCTCCCATCTGAGCACTCTGATCAAAATCTGTGGTCCACATAGTATTATCCATAACACCTGATCAACAAAGATAAATACCTGGAGAAAAGATATTAGTGGCACAAAAGAATATGGAAATGATAATAATGGTGGCGGGGGTGAAAATTTTCTATTGTTAAAATTTTTTTTTTTCGTAGTCTAATCAACCTAATTGTGACAAATTGGCACCCAACGGGAAACACCTCCCCGGCAACGGCGCCAAAAACTTGATCGCTCCGGAATGCAACCCAAGAGCACGACCAAAAACTTGGTCGGCCCCGGATACACACCCGGAGAACGATTGTAGTTTTACCGCAAGCGCACGGCGTAGTGGCGAGCGGGTATCGAACACGAGGAGGTGGTGTTGGTTCCAATCTATCCTAGGTTGGTTTGACTACGAAGGTTTTATTGATGGAGATGGGTATGGAATGATATAATGGCAATGTTGGTGGATGTCGGTGTCGGTGATAACGAAGTCGGTCAATTATTGGTTCAAATACAATATAATAAAAGTGTCTAGAGCTAGGGAATCCCCACTACGGATCGTCATTCGTCATTGTGAATAGTGAATCTCAATATTACTAGACTTACGTTGAGGTGAACTAGTCGTAACTGAATAGAGAACCAAGCTCACGCTCTCGCGCTATTGCCGGTCTATAGCAACCTAGATTAGGGCCCAATCTCTTGCAAACCCTAACCTAAGCCACCAGCATGAAGATCGACATCATCGTTCAATCGCTCCTCGAGCCCACTCTCGTGCAAACTCGAGTTACGATCTAGGTTGTGATAGTTCGTATTCGTCCAATCTCTTGCAAACGAATATGTGCATAGATTTACAATTAAAAATCCTAGCTTTGGTCCAATCTCTTGCAAACCAAATATAGAGAAACCCAATTGTAAACCTAAATCGAATATCTAGGCCTTCCCATCGATTAGAATCCAATCTCTTGCAAATCCCAAATCGATGGAAATCCCTAGCTATCCGTAGTAAATCAATCACAACCTAACCTCCTAGCAATTCTAGCAATTTAGAAATTCATTCATCACAAATATGAAATTAGATCCATAGGGTTCATCCCCAAACCCTAGAACAACAAATCTACTCTAGCATAGCAATAAGGATATGAGAATCAATAGAAATCATTGCTTGCATACAAAAAGATAGAAAAACAAAGATTCAAATAAAAAGAAGAAAATACTTAGCTTGATGAAGATCTTCAATCCAAAATACAATCTTTTAGATCCAAGAGGGGGCCTAGGGCATGGCCTAACCTCTAAAATAATCCTAAGAAAAACATATGGGGGCTAAGAAAACATATTGGGGATCCCCCTCTAATGGTGGCTACAAAACCCTTAAATACTCCCCCAAAACCCTAGCAAGAAACCCTAGAAAACCCCTCAAATTCGTCTCCAAAAACAGCCCAAACCGCAGCTTAAAATCTGGGCCCAGGCCGCACTCGGCCGAGTGGAATATGTGACCCGGCCGAGTGGAAATTTCAGCACTGCAGCATCAACTTGCAGAAATTCTCCAGATTTCATCCGACCTCTGATTTGTGCGTTCTTGGTGGCGTTGGAACCGTCATGAAGTCCACTATCCATAAAAAATAAGAGAAAAATACTTTGATTGCTGGAATGATAGCAGATTTCAAAAGAGTGAGAGGCTGTCTGAAAATCTGGGCGCTGCGTGTCCTCGGCATCACTCGGCCGAGTGGCAAATGTCACTCTGCCGAGGGGCTTTTGGAACTCGGCCGAGTCGGAGCTCGTAGTCGACTGACAGATTACAGAGAGTTGGACATTTTGGCTTGCCGTCGTCTGGGTGCCACTCGGGCGGAAGGAATCTCCGCACTCGGCCGAGTGGGCGTGCGATGCTCGACCGAGTGCACGCTGATACATCTCTGTTGCGTGTCCGATCTGGCCGGCCGAGCGGGGTCTCAATGCTCGGCCGAGTGACTCCTTCACTCGGTCGAGTGACATGCTGAAAATGCCCAATCTCCATCTTTTCGCTTCCTCGTCGCTCCTACGACGTTCTTTCTTCTTCCACTCGTCTTCCATTGCAGAATAACCCTCAAAAGGGCCATGGTTGACACTCCGGAGTGGGTGCAAATCCTTTAAGCTCATTTTTGCTCCCGATCGCTCCATATTTCCTGAAATCCGACAAAAACAAGAAATAGTAAAAAGCATCGCAATATTGTCGAATAATCTTGAAAACCGCAATATGAGCAATCGAAATGGCGTGAAAACATGCGGAAAAAATGTGTAAAATATGGAGTGATCAAAGGGCCAAAGCTTGGACTAAAGGGGTGCCAAAGCATGGAGATGTTGGTGAGCATCAAGGCATCTAGTTTGTAGACATAGACTCTAAGGAAAGAATTGTAATCTATGTAATTTTTTTTATTGCTTTCTCTCTCTTTTGAGCCTAGGTTTAATGTAATGCCTTGAGAGATGGTCTACTCATTCATGCATATGCATTTAACCATCTTAGTGAGCCTTAAGATTATCATAGAATCCAATCCAACCCAATAGGTTCATCTTGACCAAAGACTCATTTGGAGTCTCTGGCTTTCCAACAGTCGCCGGCTGAAGGATTTATAGTCGACTGGGTGATTTTAGTCGCCTGTCGAGCCTTCTACAGTCAACTGTGGTGCACTGCTCAAGTCAACATTTCTATTGGCTCTACTTGAGCTTTTTGCATCAGTCGACTGATGCTCAATTTACAGTCTTCTGTATATTTACAGACGTCAGTGAAATGGTCAACAGCCGTCTGAAAGTTGTAAGTCCGAAAGTTGAAGCTCTTTGTTTATTTCCATCTCCTGCAGCAGTCGACTGATGAAGGATATACAATTGCCTATCTATTTTATATTCGACTGTCATTTGTTCACCAGTCACCTGTATGCATACTGGGAGTAAGAGTGCATCTCTCCGTTTTATTCCATCCCCTGCAGCAGTCGCCTGCGGAAGGCTTAACAGGCGCCTGTCCTGTTTACAGTCGACTGTAGCGACTTCATCACTCGAATGTCAAGGCTCAGATTATAGCCGTTGGTTATTATCTAGCCGTTGGACAGTCGACTGTCATTTGTTCATCAGTCGACTGTCAGTGACGTTTCAGCCCAAAATCTAGTCGTTGCAGCTTTTTGTTTTTGGCTGTTCTCTTGGCTTTTGAGAGTTCCTATAGGATTCCTATATATGAGAGGACAGAGTTCATTAAAACTTCTTGATGCTATTGAAAATTCTTAAATATAAAATAAGTCACTCTCAAACTCTCTCATTTCTCTCTTAAAGCTCATTCTCCTCTTCATGCATTGAAGTCAAGCTCAAGGAAAATCATCCAAGTGCTTTCAAGCAAATCTCAACAATTGGAGATCCTCTTCCATGCCTTGCATTCATTTATGAGTAAGTACTTCTCAAGGCATAGGTAAAAGTATTTGTTTTACTTGGTATTTCTTTGTAACACTACTTCTCTGTGTGGGTATTAGTCTCTCTATTTGTGGGAGTATTTCTCTTAGTGGGAATAGGATATTCTCTTAGTGGGAATAACTCCCTTTATGGGAGTAACTCTCTTTGTGGGAGTTTGGTGGCCTATTGTAGGGCTAACCCTAATTCTCTGAGTGGGAGTTAGTAATTCTCTAGGTGGGAGTTTGACCCTTGTGTATGGTTAGTTGGGTCCTTGTGTAGGGCTAAATCCTCTTGGTGAAGTATCTCTTTGTGGGATTTGTATTCACTTCTCTGTGTGGGATATATAGTGATATTGGTGTGGCTGGACGTACCCAAGCTTGGGGAACCAGGGTAATACCTTGTGTTTGCGTTTGGATTGATTGTGTTGACTAGTTCCTCTTGCATTTATTATTCCGTATTTGCAAATTAAATTTTAATTTCACAATTTGTTGCCATTACAATATTCACCACCCTCTAGTGTGTTGTTGTTAGTATTGCAATGCTAAGGCAATCCTTACACTTTTCGAAATCATTCTCTTTATTGGTAGGGAATCATGTTTATCGATTGGGGGCAACTGATATAATAGATTAGGTGTAAGACACAAGCGGTGTGTAAACCATATGGAAAGTAAATACCAATGTGGTCCCTGTTATTTCCATCTTTACGTGGCTTGGCTCGGCACCCGATCTATTAGATCGGGTGACACCTTTTCTGCATCGTTCTCTTTATTAATAGGGAATCATGTTTATCGATTGGAGGCATCTGGTCTATTAGATCGATGACACCTTTTCGGCATAATTCTCTTTATTGATAGGGAATCATGTTTATCAGGGGGCAATTGATATAATAGATCAGGTGCAAGACACAAGCAGTGTGTAAACCACATGGAAAGTAAATGCCCATGTGGTTCCTGTTCTTTTCAGCTTTACGTGGCTAGGCACGACACCCGATCTATTAGATCAGTGACACCTTTTCTACATCGTTCTCTTTATTGATATGGAATCATGTTTATCCATTGGGGGCACCCGATCTATTAGATCGGGTGACATCTTTTCGGCATCATTCTCTTTATTGGTAGTATATCATGTTCATCGATTTGGGGCACCCGATCTATTGGATTGGGTGACACCATTTCAGCATCATTCTATTTATTGATATGGAATCATGTTTATCGACTGGGGGCACCCGATCTACTAGATCGAGTGACACCTTTTCGGCAATATTCTCTTTATTGGTAGGGAATCATGTTTATCGATTGGGGGCACCCGATCTATTAGATCGGGTGACACATTTTCGGCATCATTCTTTTTATTGATTGGGAATCATGTTTATTAGGGGGGCAACTGATATAATAGATCAGGTGCAAGACACACGAGGTATGTAAACCACGTGAAAAGTAAATGCCCATGTGGTCCCTGTTCTTTCCAGCTTTACATGGTTTGGTACCCGATCAATTTGATCGGGTGACACCTTTTCTGCATCATTCTCTTTATTTTTAGGGAATCATGTTTATCTGGCGGCACCCAATAAACCATATGTGTACCTTCGCGTTGGAATGTTGTTATGAACTGGGCAAGTTGGAGTCTTGGACATAGTAGGTTTGAACTGTGTAGTGAGGACAAATGAATAAAAAGGAAAATTCTATCGTCAATCCTCTATGGGGTCCACTTTCACCTATTCCATCGTGTTGCCATCAAAACGACGAAAATTTATATATAAATAAACTGGAAATTAGGTTATTTATTTGACGAGACGGATGAGGTGAGATGTTGGTGGGCCCACAAAACGGAATTCGACGCGTCATCCATCTGCGAAATTTGCGGATAATTTGATTGAGAAAATATTTCCTCTTAAGAGCCATATCAGCGAATATTTGTATCCATTGTGACAAGTAAAACATTTATGGCACATTGTGTGCGTTGAGCAATATTTCTATATGAAGCTAAAATTGTTCAGCGCACACAACTGTATACAGTAATGCCCTTTGTGCGCGATGAGTAAAATTCGTATAATAAATCAAAATCGATCACCGCGCACAACGATCCAAATTTACGAACATAATGCACGTTGAGAAATTATGTTTGCTCACCGTGCACAATGATTTAAATATTGGCCAATTGTGTGCATTGAGTAATTAAGTCTAAGTTTATTTATAATTTTAATAACAACCGGGAGGGCGAGAAAGATGGCCACCTAAAATGCCGCACCCGACAAAAATTTGAGTCGCTGCCAAATTCGGAGTATTACTGTAGCAGACCGAAAACCCCCCTCGAAGGCCTCATAAAACCCCTCCATCAGTCCGGTCGAGTGGGGGATATATATCCTGCCAAATTTTGGTATATATAACCATTCGTGTTGATTTATGCCTTCACTGCAGATATGGCTAAGAAATCGTGTCAGTGGGACGAAGAAACTTTGCAAGATCAGTCTTCAGGGGGGAAAAAGATGACGACGTAGATGTTACCCGTTCCCTTCATGACATAGGGGATTTGCCGCCGTGCTGAGACACATCTAAGGGATACGTGGCCATGGGGAGGTCGCGTTCCGATAGGCTATGTCCCCTCCGAGTACAAGAGGGCATTGCTGTTGAATCCGTCCACTGACATTCCATCTGAAGGTACTAGGGGGGAACCGTCACCAACCCTTCTTCCATGTCTGGGACAGTGAGTCTGCATTGGTTGATAGGAGGTGGCTAGTCGGCTGGTGGAGAACTCCATCCTTCCCACTGAACAAAGTGTCTGGTGTCAAATTGACATTGAAAGGCTCGCTAACTCAGTCGTTTATGGCAGTTACCAGGTTAAATACTAATGTCTTCTCTTTGTGCTCTTGCCTTACTCTTACTGATCCTTGATTCCCTGCAAACATCATTGGTCGGGTTGGAATTGCGTCGCAGAGTGGTACAATTGTTAATGGCCGATCAGAAAAAGACGGCTACATTCGAATCTCAAGTTAAGGATTTGAAGGAGCAGCTGATGAAAGAGAGGGACCGCAGATCTCAGGGGGAGTGGGAGGTTGCAAAAGCTAAAGATCGGGCGGCCTCAATATCAGCGGTTCGGAAGAGCTCCAAAGAGCGATGGTACATAAAGAAGAGTAGTCTTCTGGCTCGTATAGCCGAGTTAGAGAGAAACGCTCTTCCTCCAAACTCGATTGAAGACGTGAGGCAGGAGGCTGAGGCGAGGAAGTGTCAGCGATCTGGTCGGGAGTCCGGTGGAGGATCGGTGATGTCCCCCACGATTGTCGTGTGTGATCATGCAAGTGCAATATGAGATTGGGGGCGCGAGATTAAAATATTTATAACCGCAAGTGCACGTTGTTGTAGTGTGTCTTGGGGGTCGAACACAGGGAGGCATGGTTATGCTTGTGTCAGAAAGGACCAAATTCACCCTATGGATGAGCTAGCCCGAATCGATGGATGGGTTGTCACGGAATGTAAATACGGGGTTAAACAATATAAAGGGAAACCTGGGACTTCAGTTTCCACCCTATCATATGTTCTCGCTAATACGGCCGGCAGATAGGACAACGATCGGAATTAGGGTTTAATGGTGAGACGTTGCCTCTAAGAGTGATACCAGCGTCTCATGCGCCCGATATTCCGGTCGGTGCCCAGGATGATACGCCGGACTACCTGGGTTCGGTCAGTGGGCATTCCCATGTCCATTAACACTGACCGACTCCGAGAGCACTAAGCTCGCAACGATGACTCCCAACATCTCATCCTGCCGCTCCCGCGCGCTAGGATTCGATGTCTACGCTAAGGGCGTGAGCTATGGCTAGGGAGTCAACCGCCAAGTTTATTCCCCCTTGGTCCAACGATCAAAGGCGGTCTTTTTCCCGCCGATGACAATAAAACACCCCGCGTAACCAATAGATTCCTAATCCCTATCGATTTCCTAGTCCTTTGGACACATCAGGGAGAACCCATGAAGGGGTTTTCACCAAAATCCCAGATTAGGGAACTACACACACATTTTAGGTAGAAAGCAATCTAAATGGAAATCTACCGTTAAAATCATAATCAGGCATTGAAATACGGTAGTAGTAATGCAATTAAGATAATATCAAAGTTTTACAAAGATCGGAACACTTACAAATAAGTATAAAATTCCAGCCGTCGCAATAGAACAAAAACAGAAAATAAAACACAGCCTAAAAACACAGCTTACGTTTCTGAAAACCTAGGGCTAATATATATAGAAAATGACGTCACCTGATCGGTAGAAGAATCAACCAATCGGGTGACCTGCTTCGTTCTTCGGCAGCGCTCTTCAGGACTTCACCTGGTCATGCGACACGATCGGTTGGCGGAAGCTTCTGGTAGTTTGGATCTTGAGCTCATCAGGTGAACCGATAGATTGATAAATCAACCGATCAGTTGGAAACGTTGCCCAAAAAAACAGAAAGTTGCGACGCTTTGGCACGATCAGCTGGCCGTCGGGTGAGCTCTCCGGGTCGTGTCTTTGGGGAATCGGCTACAGATGAACCGATCAGGTGAAGGTCACCCGATCGGTTGGAGTTCAGCTCCAAATTCCCCAGAAGACAGTTGGACTAAACCGGTCGGTTGACCTAGTCGGTTGATGCTCTCTTGCTTCAGTGGCTGTCCGGGTCGTGCACGCGTGCATCACCCGATCGGTTGGCTGTATCCAACCGATCGGGTGGGGGTTGAAAAATAGAAATCTTTGTTGTTTGACCCCTTGGATCATGCGTGACTCCTTCCGTTGCTCCGGGGACTCATGATATCGTCGTTATGTGTCCCCTACACTGGCAAACTCCTGCAAACACGTAAAAACACGGAGAAGTGAAAGAAAACCAGAAAATACGAGAAAACGGATACGAGACGACGGAAAATAACGGAAAAACACAAAAGAAGACGTGCGTGAATCTATGAAATATAAACACGCGTCAAAATCCCCCAAGCTGAACCCTTCCTCGTCCTCGAGGAAGACGAATGAGTGTAGGAGCTCGGAGGGAGAAAATAGAGAGGAAGAGAGAAAAAGAGAACTCTAAATCCTAAATCGCCTGTCAGGGCCATAGGATCAAAAACGACACACCAAGCAGGCAAACGTCAAATCACAACACTAAACCAAAGGAAACGAGTCCAAACAAGTGTCGTGGGCCCACGCGGGTTAGTGTGGTCGTGTGCTAGCAGACGGTGTCATTATCTACATTGTGCAATAAGATCCATATACACAAATTCAAGAAAAGACCCAAATATCGATTCGATTTGAGATAAGAGATGAATATATAGCTCAAGCATGCATGAGAAGAAAGTGAGAATCGAAAAGTATCATGTGTCAAGGACTCCACAGCTAGGGACTTGGACATAACCACACTATCGCCTAGATAATAGCTAGAAATTCCCTATTCCAAGTGTTTTCGAAAGCGATGGGGGTTGAGATAATGTGGAGTATGACACTCGGTGCAAATTCTCGCCTTCCCTTTATTCACGGTATGTAGGAAAATATTCACACACATTTTTTTGGGTTTTGGATATATGTATTTTTTTGGATTTTTGGCTATACATATATATTTTTTTCCTTTTTTCTTTTTTTTCTTTTCTCCTTTTTGGGTTTTTCTTTTCTCTCTTTTTTTTATTTTTGGATTTTGGGGTATATACACGTGTGTACTCTCCCAAGTGGGAGAACGGTACACGACGAGGGGATTTGCACCAAGTAAAATAAAAAAGAAATCGGATTCTTAACATTTGGGCAAAGGAGATATTTCGCTAATCAGAGCATATGCTAAAATGGGTTATCCTAGTCCTAAATGTTGAATCCCGACACATGTGAAATGAAGCAGAAGATATATATATATTCATGCATACAGAAGCAGATAAGAGAGGCAAATACCGCATATTCAAATCGAAGCATGATAATCTAGGGGTCATTTCTGGACAGGTATATAAAACAAAATCACAAAGTAGAAACACACCAGAGAGCTAGTCACGACACACGACTCACAGAAAAGCTAAGTGGACCCACGATGCGTGAAATGCAAGAGGACTCGGCTTCCTAGGGTTAGTGAATGTGATTATCGAAGCCATGCTAGGTGTGTGTGTTTTTTTTTTTGTTGCAATTCATCATATGGGGTCATCTCTAGGAGAAAGAGATAAAAAGAAGAAAAGAAAAAAATTAAAAACACGATGAAAACGACTCAAAAACGAAGAAAAAGACGCAAATGACACACGAAGTGTGACTTCCCCAACCTGAAACTTGCATTGCCCTCAATGCAATAAAAGTGAATACGGGAGGGAGAAGAAAATGGGGAGGAATACGCACCGACTCAAAGCGAGATGAAAAACAAGAAAAACACACATACGAAAAAAGGAAAATAAAGAAAATCACACAACACGACATAAAAACAGAAAATAAAAATAGAAAATCACACGACACAACATATAAAAACAAACACACATAGAAAAACATCACACGAAAGCACACAGAAAAATTGACTTCCCCCCAAGCTAGACGTGACAAAGCTAGCGAAATGAAATGATCATGAAAGTGCAGAAGTGTGCGAGGGGGAGGTCAATCGGAGTCGCTTTCGGTAGAATAGTAAGGAGATGGCGAGGAGGGTGGTGAATAATTGTAGAAGGAATCCTCTGAGGACGAAGGAGAGGGTGTGCGAATAGGAGAGGGAGGAGCAACAGGCTGGGCCACCGGAGGATCGAGATTTATCGGTGGATCGTGGTGGATAATAGTGGCACTGGGTGAACCGACACACGGGTTCCAATCGGGAGGATCCAAGGGAGGAAAGTGAACGAGTGAGGCGTACCAAGGATCTGGGTAGAACTCCCAGCGTAGATGTGTAATGCGTAAGGGGAAGCGCTCCGAAGATGAGGGAGGGAGGATGGCAAAAGGAGTGTAGGCAGGACTGTAGAGGTAGATTGCACGCTCCTCACCAAAGGGAGTGATCATACCGATCTTGATCAAGTAATCGCGATCGATACGGATGCGTCCCGGTACGATAGGGAGGTCAGGCGGCATCCTCAAAACACAACTGACAATAAGAGTAATCATCCCCCACAGCAGATAGAGCCAGAAGCAGCACGGCTAACAGATAAGATCTCGTGGATGATCCCAGGAGCGGTGTTTATGGGTAGAGGGATATTGCCATGAATCATGTCATGGGACATGGCGTAAAGAAAGAGGAGCTCATCCCTAGACACCGTGGATACATCTACGCGAGCGAAAATGGTGTTTGCAATGAAGCAATGGGCGAAGCAGTAGCATGTGTGTTTGATGTTAGAGGCGAGGGCTACCGCTGGAAAGGTGGTATATCTGGTGAACCGTTGCCAGACACCATCATCCCGAAAGTAAGAAAAGATGTCAGATCGATCATGTGTTGAGCATTCAACATGACGATCAGGGTGAGGGAAGTCCAGAATATTGTTAAGCTCGTTGAAACTCATGGTAAAATCGCCATTGAAGGTGCAGAAAGTGAAACCAAATTCTGACACCTCGAGAGAGCTGAGGAACTCAAGTGTGAGATTCCTGTGTGTATGCGCATGGGTACGTAGAAGGTAATCGCAACCTATGAAGAGAAAAAGTGCACAGATGCCCCTAAAGAGTCCAAGAGATTATAGGATGGGGAAGTCGGCGAAAAGAGTAGGTCGCATTGGGTGATGAAGGAGGGCTTGCAAACGATCGAATTGCTCTTAAGAAGATGGATTGATGCCAAGAAAGGAAGGGGAAAAAGGGCCGTATAGGGGATGTCGACGTGACGATGAGGCAATCTCCTTTCCCTTCTTAGACATCGTGACGGTGTGGGGGAAAACAATAAGGTGGGGTATGGTGTCTATGATGACGATGACCCAGATGAAGTGTGTAGACACAAATTTCAGACTTTGCATATAATTGAAGGAAATGTGGATAGTGAAAAGAGGTTACCCATCAATGTTGTAAGACCAAGCATCCGAAAGACCCCACACAGTATAAGGAAGCGATTTGGGAAGCTGCCGCTCGCTGATCCGACAAGAATCGAAATTTTCGAAAATTTGGGGGCTAAGGCTAGGGTTTGGATGTCTGGTGAGAGAATTTTATTGATGGGAAGGGTGGTGTTGGTGGGGGAGTATGGGAATGGGTGAGGATGAGGATTTAGGGGTAGTGTGGTAGATGGAGGAGGCCGATATGGCAGCTTGAGGAGGATAGAATGCGCGAACGGGAGTGTGGGGGTTGGGTGGACGAAGTCGTGTGAACGGGAATATATATAGGGGCGAAAACGAACCGATCGGGTGAGAGTTCAACCGATCGGTTGGGTAAGTTTAGAAAATTTTCCGTCAGCCAACAGCTACAGGTGAACCGATCGGGTGAGTTTTCACCCGATCGGTTGACCGCTTCCCAAATTCTCCCGAGAGTACTGTGACTTTTCACCCGGTCAATCACACGGCCGCAGCTTCTCTCAACCGATCGGTTGATGTAGTCCCCAAATTTCCCGAGAATTCAGCCCTTCTCACACGGTCAGCCACCCGGTCTCAGATCGCTTCACCCGACCGGTTCACTGGAGAACAGATACGGCCTTTGTCTGATACGTCTCACCCGATCGGTTGAATGGTCACCCGATCGGGAAAAGGGCTTGTTTCCTGCAAAAATTCACAAATGGCCTAAGTCTCTCGATGGAAGTTCCCGCGGCTGGATTTATTTATAAAATAATTAGGAAAAAATAAGCTAAAAATAAGCCTAAAACAAAAGTGAGAGTTTGGAACATGGGTTTCCTCCCAAGAAGCGCTTTTGTTTAACGTCGTTTGCTCGATGCCTCTCTTGGTGGTCAATTAGGATTCGGAGGGTTTGCAGAAGAGTCGTCGGTCGTTGAGATTTCGACCGGAGAGAATGCTAGTTCTCCCGCCACATAGTATGTAAGGCACTGCCCGTTGACTTTGAATGGCTCATCTCTTCCCATTATCTCGATAGCCCCAAGCAGGAAGACCTTGGTGACGCGGAAAGGTCCAGACCACCTTGACTTGAGCTTTCCAGGAAAAAGCTTCAGCCTCGAGTTGAATAAGAGAACTAAGACTCCTTCCTTAAATTCCCTCTTCAGGATGCGCTTATTGTGCCACCGCTTTAGCTTCTCCTTGTAGATCTGGGTATTTTCATAAGCATTGAGCCGGATCTCGTCGAGCTCGTTAAGTTGCAGCTGTCGGTGGCCTCCAACTTCCTTGGCGTCAAAATTTAGGTTCTTGATTGCCCAAAACGCCTTGTGTTCTAATTCCATGGGTAGATGGCCTGCCTTTTTGTAGACAAGCCGATAGGGTGTTGTGCCGATCGGAGTCTTAAATGTCGTCACATAAGCCCAGAGCGCGTCAGAAAGTTTCGATGACCAATCCTTCCTAGAGTTGGCCACCGTCTTTTCCAGTATCTCTTGATCTCCCTGTTAGA
>JAULAV010004044.1:0-25018 GCA_030789695.1 Scilla litardierei | reverse complement strand
CTACCCCAGTTCAGAGAGGACCTGCCGTTCGTGGACCACCCTTGATGCCACAGCGACAGATGTACCAGCGAGCAGTGCAGCCTCCGAGGCCGGCCTATACTATGACTGATGTGGAGACTGAGGAGATGGATGGGGTGATTGCAGGTAACATCTTGACCTAGACGTTCCTTTCCATAACTATATTGTATTGCTAGTCTTGTTAGTGTTGTTTGTTTGTTTGATTGTTAGAGTAGTGTTTGACCTTAGACCCCTTGTTTTCTTAGGCATCATTCTTGTGTCCTCTCACCCTGCTTTGGCTTTGTTTGACTCCGGTGCATCCATGTGCATCATATCCCGGAGGTTTATGATAAAGCACTCCATTCCTTCCCACACACTCCCTAAGTGTTGGGACATCACCACAGGGAACGGAGTGGTGACTGTGAACCTGGGATGTCGGTCGATTCCCTTAGTGGTTAGTGGACATGAGTTATATGCAGATTTCATCGTCCAGGATCTGCCGCATTTCGATGTCGTCCTGGGCATCGATTGGCTGGGAGATTTCCACGGTTCGATCGATTGTCACGGCAAGAGAGTGGTTTTCCAGATTCCAGGCCATCCGGAGTTCGAGTTCCGTAGCAGAGATGAGTCGCTTGGGCCCATCAGATTTCGGGCCAAGCCGGAGGTGCCGATCGTTGCAGCGTTGCAGATGGAGATGGAGATCGATCGACCAGTAGTTGTCAGAGACTTTGACGACGTCTTTCCGGAGGATATCTCAGGTCTGCCACCCGACAGGGCTTTGGAGTTCGGTATCGATCTGATGCCGGGTGCGCAGCCGATATCGAAGGCGTCGTATCGGATGGCTCCCGCGGAGCTTGAGGAGCTACGGAAGCAGTTTGATGAGTTGTTGCAGAAGGGTTTCATCCACCCTAGTGTGTCACCGTGGGGTGCACCAGCGTTGCTTGTGAAGAAGAAAGATGGGTCACACAGGATGTGCGTGGGTTATCGAGGATTGAATGCTGTCACCGTGAAGAATAAGTATCCGCTGCCGCTCATCGACGACATATTTGATCAGCTGGGTGGTTCGAGAGTCTTCTCGAAGTTGGATTTAAGGAGCAGATATCATCAGCTGAAGGTGAAGAAAGATGACATTCCGAAGACAGCTTTCCGGACGAAGTACGGGCACTATGAGTTTGTGGTGATGCCTTTCGGCGTGACTAATGCACCAGCTGTGTTCATGAACCTCATGAACTTGATTTTCTATGACTTCTTGGATAAGTTTGTTGTGATTTTCATCGATGACATCCTTATTTACTCGAAGTCTGAAGAGGAGCACAGCTGTCATCTGAGGACAGTGTTGGAGACGCTGAGGTGACACAAGATTTATGCCAAGTATGGCAAGTGCGAGTTCTGGCTGGACAGAGTCGCATTCCTGGGACACGTGGTGTCCGGCGATGGCATATCTGTGGATTCGAAGAAGGTCAGAGTAGTTCGAGATTGGCCGACTCCGCAGTCAGCATCCGACATCAGGAGCTTCCTTGGTTTAGCAGGCTATTATCGGCGGTTCATCAAGGATTTCTCGAAGATTGATGATCCGATGACGAAGCTGACGAGGAAGGATGTGGAGTTTCATTGGTCTGATGCTTGTGAGGAGGCTTTCAGTATCTTGAAGGCGAGGTTGACCTCAACACCAGTTTTGGCAGTACCGGATCGAAGCGGAGGCTTCGAAGTATATTGTGATGCATCAGGAAAGGGCTTAGGATGCGTTCTGCATCAGCATGGCCATGTGGTCGCGTATGCTTTTCGCCAGCTGAGGACGCACGAGAAGAATTACCCGACGCACGATCTGGAGTTGGCAACGGTGATCTTTGCATTGAAGATTTGGAGGCACTTCTTACTGAGTGAGAGCGTGAAGATTTTCACCGATCACAAAAGTTTGAAGTACATATTCACGCAGAATGACCTCAACATGCGTCAGAGACGATGGTTGGAGCTCATGGCTGACTATGAGATAGATCTGCAGTATCATCCGGTGAAGGTGAACGTAGTGCCGGATGCCGTGAGTAGACTTCCTACTGCTATGATGCATACTGCTGACTGGAGGATTCAGCAGGAGCTGAAGGAGATGGATTTGGAGGTTGTCCTACCTGGTGTGGTTCATTCTTTCATGAATTTGCAGATTCAGTCCACGATCGCGGATCGTATCAAGGCAGCACAGGCAGGGGATCCGAAGTTGCAGAGGATCAGGAGGCAGGTTGAAGCTGGATTACTTGCGGAGTTTGTGATTCATGAGGATGGTTCGCTGCGGTACGGCAACAGACTCTGCGTACCTGCGGGTGATGTTCGGGAGGATCTTTTGAGCGAGGCTCATAGCTCGCCTTATTCTATACATCCTGGTGGCACCAAGATGTATAAGGATCTCCGACTAAATTACTGGTGGATTGGCATGAAGAGGAGTGTGGCACGGAGCGTTGCCAAGTGTTTGATATGCCAACAGGTGAAGACCGAACACCATCGTACTGCTGGGTTGCTACAACCGCTTCCTATTCCAGAGTGGAAGTGGCAACATATCACGATGGATTTCGTGACTGGTTTACCTCGGACCCCGAAACAGAACGACGCAGTCTGGGTGATCGTAGATCAGTTGACTAAGTCTGTGCATTTCATTCCTTTCTGAGTGGGCCAGTCTACGGAAGCTTTGGCGAGGAAGTATCTAGAGGTAAAATTTCTTCTTTTACTTCGTCTTGATTTTTCCTCCTTGAGTTAGTTGTGACGTAGACCGTGTACGTGCAGGAGATTGTACGCTTACACGGAGTCCCCGTGAGCATCGTGTCTGACAGAGATACGAGGTTCACATCTCAATTCTGGAGAAGTCTGCAGGAGCATTTGGGTACGAGTCTGAGTTTCAGCATGGCATACCACCCGCAGACTGATGGCCAGTCCGAGCGGACTATTCAGATACTGGAGGATATGCTGCGAGCTTGCACGCTCGATTTGAAGGGATCTTGGGAGGACCATCTCCATTTGGTGGAGTTTTCTTATAACAACAGCTATCAGGCGAGCATTGGCATGGCGCCGTTTGCTGCCTTATATGGGAGGAAATGTCGATCGCCACTGAGATGGGATGACATTGGAGATCGGGAGCTGTTGGGTCCAGAGATGATAGTGGAAGCTGTGGATGTCGTGAGAGACATCAGGGAGAAGCTCAGAGTTGCTCAGGATCGTTTCAAGCATTGGGCAGATGCCAAGAGAAGACCTTTGGAGTTTCAGCCTGGAGACCACGTTTTCCTGAAGATTTCTCCGAACCGCGGAGTTATTCGATTCGGGAAGAAGGGGAAGCTGAGTCCGAGGTACATCGGACCTTTCGATGTGCTGGAGCGTGTGGGAGCAGTGGCCTACCGCCTTGCTCTACCACCATCTTTGGTGGGGGTTCACGACGTATTCCACGTATCCCAGTTACGTCGGTACATCAGTGACCCGTCACACACGGTGGATTTCTCAGAGATCACGGTCCGTCCGGACCTGACCTATGACCAGCAGCTCGTGCAGATTTTGGACCGTCGACAGAAGTAGTTGAGGAACAAGGTAGTCGACCTGGTGAGAGTGATGTGGTGTCACGGATCACCTGGAGAGTCCACCTGGGGGAGAGAGAGGATGAGATGAGAGAGCGTTAGCCTCACCTATTCTGACAGAAATTCCGAGGGCGGAATTTTCTTAAGGTGGGTAGGATGTAACGGCTGGTTTCTGTATGATGATATTTATTTATATATATATGATTGTTCGTCTTCTCTCTTTTTCTTTTCTGTATTTCTTTTCCCTTACCTGGAGCTGAGCGTGCTTCGTGACGCTCATATCTTAGAATAGGTTCGCCTTTGGAACTCATTGAGATCATTCTGAAGCTTCACGCCTCAATCTACGACTTCCTGTGCTCATTAGCCGGTTCACGTTGAGGAACCGACCGACTAGATGTCAATCTAGTCGGTCAACAACTCTTCATGGACCGACTAGTTCTCCCTTTCATTTTCCCTAAGCTACTGTTTACGCTTAGTCGGTCTAAGTTCATCCACCGACCGACTAGTTATCAAACTAGTCGATCAACACTTCTTCGCAGACCGACTAGTACAGAGATCATTTTTCGCACCCAGGTTACTGTTTACCTTTAGTCGGTTTACGAACGAATACCGACCGACTAGTTGACGAACTAGTCGGTTAGGTTTCCTTCGCTGACCGACTAATCTTCAAAATATCTTGTTGACCACTTTTACCCTTTAGTCGGTCTATGAACACTGGCCGACTGACTAGGTTGCAAACTAGTCGGTCGACGAGCCTTCACAGACCGACTAGATCTATCAACCCTGTACCGACACTATTCTCTGTTTGCCTTTTAGTCGGTCACAGTTATACGACCGACCGACTAGTTCCCAAACTAGTCGGTCGACTGCCCTTCTCAGACCGACTAGTTGACCCCGAAACCCTAATTTTTGACCTAGCCGCCGTTTCATTTTCTTATTTAAACGTGGCTTTCTCCTTCTTTTCTCCTCATTATTTCCAATCTCCCTCTTCCCCAACCTATCCCCCTTCCTCCCACGTCCTTCCCTTTGCCCTTCCTCCTCCATCCTTGTGACTCCATCTTCCCCCAAGGCTCTCTCTCTCCCTTCATTCTCTCCCGTTTTTCTTCCTCCTTCTCCACAGCCGACCACCCTCCTCCTCCCAAATCTGGGATCCACGGCCAAGCTCCGGCCACGTTCATTTCTCCCTCTTGTCATAGTACGGTGTTCCCATCTCAGATCCAGCAGCAACGACGCCGGGAGACGCTGGGATCTTCACCATCACCGGCGATCAACATTCCTCGCTGCGCTACCCGCGGCCTAGGAATTTCCGGACGACGCAAAGCTTCCACCTTTCCAGATCCGACGTCGGATCTTCGTGCAACCGTCATTTTCAGGTTGGTCCCCTAAATTCGTAGTAACCCACACAATAGATAATCAAACCCTAATTAAAATCAGCAACCTAATCAAATTAAATTTGCTTTCCGTCGATCTTTAAAACGTTGTGCAAACCGTAGAAATAGACGAATGGACTTCTCGCATGTGCACATAGGATAGATCGTCGATTAGGTTAATTACATTAAAAATGTGATTTTTGATGATTAGGTTAGTCCTGATAATCTAGACACAACCCTAATAGGAAATTCTGAATCGTGAACTGACACCGTCGCCGTGTCACGATTTTCAGACGCTTTTCCGCCGACGAGACGTTTGGACGAGGCGTACCAGGGAGACGACGCACTCGCCATCACAGGCAAGTGTACCACTTGCGTTCTTGGCCATGTTTAGGCCTTCGTTTTGTTAGGATTGTTAATTTAGAAACATGAGAACCGGACGTGAAATGATAGCGTCCGGGACGCCCTTGATGGCTCAGATTTGACAACGAAACCTGAGTCCAACAACAACAATTTTGACATCATAGGATTGACATGCGTGTGCGTGAGTTGTGGACACCCTAGTATAACCCCTCCTGTTTTGTCGTGTCTTGCTCTGTTCCGTCTGCACAGCCTGCTGGGCAATAGGGCACTCACCAAGCCAGAGCGAGTGATCCCTTGTACTAGTTCACAGCCCGATGGGCAATTGGGCACCTGTCAAGCTAGAGCAGGTGATCCCATGTATTGATACACAGCTCAGAGAGCAATAGGGCACTTGTCAAGCTAGAGCAAGTGATCCCTTGTCCTGTCATGATTCTTGGGGTTTTTAGGGTAGGGTTGAGCGTGCAAGCGGCAAGAGGGTCTGATCCCCCTCGAACCGAACAGGCGTGAACCCTTTTTCGTGTCTTGTCTTGTCTTGTCTGGTTTTTCGTGTTCCGTTTTGTCTTGACACCGGTAGGCTAGTCCCGTGGTCGGTAGCACTCGCTACGACCACTACTTGTCGTGTTTACTTTCATGTTGCGTGTACTTCTGTTGTTAAAACCTCATCATGTTAAATCAACCAGTAAAACGTTGTTAAGTAATTGGTACACTTGTAGTTTGGTCTAACCTTTTTCTTGTAGACCTTACCTGACGTACAGTTCCCTCTTTTGGTGTTGTACGTCAGGGATTGAGCCAGAGTACATTGAGGAGACTGACTTGCCAGCTGACGTGGAGCCAGAGAGCGTCGATCCTAAGTACGACCCTGAGGAGAACCAGAGCTAGAGACTCCTCGTTGCAGTTTCCAAAGACTTTTATTGCTTTTAGTTGGGTGCGTAGCACCTTTTGTTTCATTGTCTAGGTTGGGTGCTTGCACCATTAGATTTACTTTTCTGCTGTTGTAGCCCTTCGGGCGTTGAGACTTGGTACTCTTGATATGTTGGAATAAAATGTGATGTTCTTTCCTTCTTGTACTTTTATTGTTCTGTACTAACATACAGGGACCTGTACCTTCGTCTTGGTATCACACAGACGCTTATTGGGTCAGGGCTCCGTAGCTCTGGCCTAAGCGGGCCTAGTCACGCTTCGCCTCCGCTGTTTTGGGAAGCGGGGCGTGACAGAATGAGACGCCTAAGAGATCTGAAATCTTGAGGGCTTGTATAGATCAGGGGGAGTTTGGCAGAGTTTGTACTCTTTTTCCTTAACTATGGTTTTTCCCACTGGGTTTTCCATAGCTAAAGGTTTTAACGAGGCAAATCTCACCAACTCAGGATCCTGAAGTATCCACCCCATGTGAGACTCTCCTACGCTCTGAATCCTGAAGTATTCACGAGCAGAGTCCACACGTATAGCTGGATAAGGGGGAGTGTTGTGAACGGTTATTTAACCGTGTTGGTTGAGATTCTGGGCTATCCTAGAGATAGGCCCCTATCTTTGTAAACTCATCTTTGTATTTTTCCCATTGCCTATAAATAAATAGCTTGGGGCTCCTCCCCCAGTAGTTAATTCATAACAAAAATCTTATTTTTTTAAAAAAAATGGTTACTTTTGAGGGAAATTAATGTTTAATGGCATAAGAGTAATTACGATGTATTATAAACACACTTAACGAAATTATCCTAACACTGTTTAGTTTTTTTCTAACTGAAATGAATTTTTTTTATCCATCAGAAAGCTGGTTAAAGACGTGCATGCGCGTTCTGCGTCCACTAGGAATTAATCACTGGTGACCCCACTTGGAAGCGGAGGTAATGCCGAGGACCATAGTCTTTGACTAAAAATGAAATGACTATTTTTTTAAACAAAATAATTACACATGATAATTTATTGTTATGAATCAACCACTGGGGGAGGACTCCCAGCCCTTTATTTATAGGCAGGATAGGAGAGTAGAAAGATAGGATACATAAATATGGGCGTATCTCTAAGATACCCGCAATCCTAACCGACTCTGGTATTTCTATTCACAACACTCCCCTTATCCATCCATAGTTGTGGACTCTGCTGATGAAAACTTCAGGATTCTGAGCATAGTAGGAGTCTCACATGGGGTGGATACTTCAGGATCCTGAGTTGGTGAGGTTTGCCTCGTTAAAACCTTTAGCTATGGAAAACCCTGTGGGAGAAGCCATGGTTAAGGAAAAAGAATACGAACGCTCTTTAACTCCCCCTGATTTGTACGAGTGACTCAGCTCATGAATTCTTCTGGATTTTGAGCGTCACAGAGGGGTGGATATTTCAGGATCCAGAGTTGATGTGATTTACCTCGTTAAACCCTTTGGCTATGGAAAACCCAGTGGGAAAAACCATAGCTAAGGGAAAAGAGTACAAATTCCCTCAACTCCCCCTGATCTGTAAAAGCTCTTAGCTTTTAGATCTCTTAGGCTTATCTCATCACTCCTATTTACAACATTCCGAAAATATACACAGATTACAAATATTATCACCATTGAGCAGCTGCTGAATCCAGAAACTCTGGAGAGGTGTGCCAAGTTTCATCACTGGGATGTGATGTACCACCAAGCACCCTTAAATACACCATTGGTGTAATTCTCGAATGGTGAGGATCTCGAAATGATAGGATTTTGCTTTGCAGATCTGCAGTAGATGGCCATCCCACTTTGGGTACCCGTTCTGTGATTTCTCAGTATAGGGATCGGACCTGTAACATGCATTTGCATAAACATTGGAGGATGCTACTTCATATTATAATTCTAAATCTTTTGACCCTTGGAGGAAGCGCAGAAGGCTTAACTCCGGTCTAATGGCCCTTTTAGGTGCCAACTATCTCTGGCTAATGAGTTTACTGCAACTGCTATATCGGGACGCGTGCAGTTAGCCAGGAGTGCCTGATTGCACTTAGATAAGGGACTTTAGGACCAGTTATATTCTCCACCTCTTCCAGCGATCGGAAGGGTTCTTTTTGTACATACATTAGGTATACTCTCATAGGTGTACTTTCGATGACAATGGTCCTTTTAATTTCTCCAACGCACTTCTGGGCGTATGTAACAGGATTCTATGAGCCATGACTATATTTGCCTAGGTCTTTCATTTCATGTTTAATAGTCAGGCTTGGTCAGATGTTTCGGTTTTCTCTTCAGGAGATCCGATGAGATTTTAGTTGTTTACAATTATGATCTCTAATCATGTTCTTTGCTTAGATGCAAAGACAACCCTCAGTAGGAATCATTGATTTGTCAAGTGATTTCATTGGTTGTACATTATTTATTATACTTATTGTTTTTTGTTCTATAGAATAGATGTCCCGAAGTCTATTCGGGCATTTAAGGAAATGTAGAATTTATCTTTTCCAAGATATCCACAAAGGTATGTCGTCACAACATCCAATAACAGCATATCCAAAATTCCTTTGCCAAATCGTAAGGTATTCGCTTTTGATAACTTAGGGAGATTGATGCATCATTTATGAGTCATACTCATTTTAATTTGTTCGATCCCTAGTTTCAGTGAAATTTTCCATTGGGCTATAGGTTGTACCTTATAGCATACGATTTTATATTTATTTTGTCTTATGTGTGCAATACTTATTTTACCTACAGGTTTGACACCTTTTGGTGTTTGGACTTCAGGTCCGAACATTTCACGTTTCATAAGTGAGTCCAGCTCATCTTTTATTGCCTCGTTCCACATTTGGCCAATCTCTACGTTTGCATACTAGCAACGGAGTATGGAACGATAATTTATAAACATCATCGCTTTTGCGATGTATATGGCAATATGATACGTGAATACATTGTCGACAATTTATGTTCTATCTGTCCAACACCTCCCCATTACTTACGACATTTACTTTTAATTTCATTTTTTCCCGGCATTTCCTCTGCAGTGGATTCCAGGAAGGGTGATGGCGTGGACATGAGCTCATTGTCCTGTGGTAGTATTGTCTTAAGGTCTCCAGGAGTATTTTTTTCTTTGTTCTTTATTTTTCATCTTTGGAGCCTAGTGGTCTGCCTCTTTTCTGTTGAGGAACAGCCACTTCTGCTGCTGGTGGATTGCATCCATTCTTGGGGATGTCAATCCTAGCTGGAATATTTGCAGCAGGGATGTGTGATCTGACATTCTTCTGGTTGTCAGTAAATGAGTTCGATAACTGGTGAACATTATTCTGTATGTGTAGGATCTTCATGTTCTCATCTTCACATTGTATTGTCACTGTTACGGCTATTTTGACCGGGCCCGGAAGAGCCAAGTCAACGACGACCGGTCAACCGGCCTGCTACGGCCTTGGGCCCCGGCCCCAGAGATCTCACGGGCGGGCCGCGCTTATCCGCCCAAGATGAAGGCCCAAAAGGCTGCCCACTTTTGTAGCGGAGGAAATCGGGGCCCAAATCGAGGAAGCCTTCGTCATTTATGGCAGCCGCCCCGTGCCATCATGATCCGCCAATTATGGCAGCCACCTTCATGGCTCGCCAAATATGGCAACCGACTTCATGGCCAGGCTTAATGGCCATCATTCCCCCGCCATTATGGCCCGCCAATTATGGCAACCGCAATGCCCATTACTCCAGCCTTCATGGCCCGCCAATTATGGCAATTACTCATGGCCATGACTCCACCTTCATGGCGTCATCAAGTGGGCGCAATTAGAGGGGGTCATCCCTTCCCCATTTGCACGACCCCATGAATGGCGGCCATGATGCCACATCATGGCACATGATGAGCATGGTTCGTCAATATGAGGAGGGGGCGGGCGTCATTTGAAGGGGGCCGGATCTTCACCACATACAACGGAGGTACCTCATACTCCCATCTTAGACCTTCTTCCACCTTGAATATTTCTCCTCCAAAGCTCGGCCCGAGGACTCGAGGATCGGTCTCTCCGCGAGCCATACTCGATCCCACCGAGCACTTATCAGGCCAGATCTGACTTTGGCATCGGAGGGGATTCGGTCGGAACCAAGGTCCGACCCCCCTGACGAGCTCTCTCGTCTATTCAGGTCCAGGAGATCCAGCGACGCCGAGGCTACCCCTCGGCGTCCTTCCAGCCGGAGCCGAGCGCCCTCGTCCCTGACCTCGTTCGTCTCCTCCGTCACGAGGATGTCGCTCTGCCGAGGCTACCCCTCGTCAAGCCGACGCGAGGATCCGCGCGCCCCGTTGCGAGCGACTCTGCCTTCAACCGACCCCGGAGGCTGTCATCTCGCCGAGGCTACCCCTCGGCCCGCCAAAGAACGGAGCCGCGCCTTTCCGCTCGAGCGAACGCGCCATCGGTCGACCCCCCCCGGTCATCTCCCTCTCGAGCGACTGCCACGACAACTCAGGGGTCCCGCGCGTCCCCTCTTTGACCGCGTTGACCACGCACCTTCCATACTATTAATGTGTTCTGCGAAAAATAGCTGAAACATTTGGCGCCGTCTGTGGGATCGAGTCGACATCCACGTTGTCAACCACACGGTCAGTGACTCGTCCCGATAACGAAAACCTATATTTTCTTCCAACATGATCAGAGTCAGATCTCATTCACGACTCAATTCGGGCCTCGTCCGACCATGGGCGCGAGTCAACCACACGGCATTGTTTGGCCGAGGTCGATGCCTGACCACGGCTCAGTCTGAGCCCGATTGGTGTCCTGCGACCCCGTGAAAGCTCAGGAGAGGAGGAAAACTCGTCCTTAATGCTGATGCTCCATTCGAACTTCGTCAACCCTGCAGAGGAGATCTGAACAATTTGATACACTTTGGCTCAAGATTGGTCCCGAATCATCCGTTGTGCCTTGTCAGAGGTTCAAAGTATAGAAGAGAATGGCTGAGAAATCTTCAGGTACTCCTCTTCAAGTACTCCGACGAGCCAGCACCTGAGATTCCAAGTAGCGACCAACGACCTCGAGACGACCTTTTGCGACGATACATGGGAGATTGTCAACCAGGTCATCCTCAAGGATTTGGGTCCAATACTGCTCTTCGAGGAAGCTCTCCGAGGCCCCATCATCCAAGCATCGATGCAAGCGGAGGCGCCACGCCCAATCTTCCTCAAGCCTCAGGCAAAGCAGTCCGACCGCCAACGACAACCCTCTGAGCTTGGTTTGGACCGTACGAACACCGAGGACTTCGATCTGACCACCCGAGCTCGTCAACCTTGCCGATCCATACTCTGGAACCCAGAGGAATATCAGATCCGGCCATTACTTAAAACTCTCCGGCCTAGGCTCGGAGCTCTCCTCTATCGGGATCGGTCTTTCCTCAGCTCAGACCTCGACCGGCGAAGTTCGTCTTATGGGACTTACCTCGGAATGAAGCTGCCCTCCCTTATTGATGACATGATGCTACATCAGACCTTTGTCCAAGCTCGCCGTACCTCGATCGAAGCTTGGATGACCCAAGGCAGTTCAGATTCGAACATCGCGAGGCACGAAAAGCTGAGCATCTCTACCTCTGTCGAACACGCCGAGCTCGGGGTACCACCAGCAAAGAGATCTTAATCATTTGTCCATGAAGAGCCCTATTCTACAATGATCCTCTCCTAATTCCTATTGGTCACCTCCACCTCTAGTATTCAGGCGAGAGTAGCAGAGAATTCTTGGGCCCTCGAAGCACCATCCCCTCACGGATCCGGACACAAATACAACGGCCCCGATTTCATGTCCACATCCGGGCTCGATGTCTCCATCAAATCCATGCCTTCTTCGTCCCGTTGGGGGCTACAGTATCCGGCTTAGCCTCAGCGATCTCATCTTCAGTCAGCCGCCCGATCCGTCAGCGCCCGAGCCCAAGATCACCTCTGGCGACAGATCAGATGGCGATGGATGCGTCCACAGTCCACGGGGCAACATACGCAGCTTCAACCTCTCCTACATGGGGCACAGCGTGGGGCCGATCTCGGTCGACCTCGCTCGCGATCTCCTTCAGGTTCATACCAACTCCGAGGCGGCCAAGATCCCTGCGTCCAGGCTCATGGTCGAGATCACTGACGGAAAAGATGAAGCCAACAACAAGGCTACTGCCTTCAAGCGGATCTAGACATCGGAAGAGAACTTTTTGCCGATCGACCACCATGTGTTCGACGTAATGGTACTGATGAAGGAATGACGGGAATCATCACGCCGGTGGTGACTGCGATACATCATCTGGCGAGGATCCAGATCACGTACAAGTGGTACGGTCTGCAGCGATCCGAGCCTGACACAGAACTACGGATACCTGCCCACAAGTGGTCCAGCCAAACTCGCCTCAACCAGGTTAGCTGAGGCGCACCCCCGTTCGAACGGTCGAGCTACTAACCTATCGGAAGCGACCCAACTAAGCTCCCGGGGGTGTCTACCTTGCCAAGAGAGGTCGCCTCTGTCCGACCATGCCGAGTCAAGGGAACTTCTAGTGAAAAGGTCAATTTCTCTCCTAACCTCTCTGCTAATTGAATACGTTTTCGCCTACAAAGTCCACTGACAACTCTCCCTTTCATCAATTTCTTGTGAATGGGATCGGTGCCGAGAATTTGGACCTTAAGAAGATGATTGACGTAATCCCGGTTGACCTTAAGAAGAGAATTTGGACCTTCAGCAAGGCCCCTAAAAGCTAAGTCAATCTCGAAATACATTTGCTAGAAGATGAACGCATTTTTTATGAATACTGCAGCATTTAACAACCCAACATTCTTATGCCAAAGGGTGATGCTCAATGAATGAAAAAGCACGCTTCATCAACTCTGGTCGAAAAAGATCCGGTCAACCTTCATCTGGTTGTGGACGACGCTTCCGACCAACTCCTTGTCGAGGACAACAAGCCCGACACCTGGGCGCGAGGTCAAGTCCCCTCCGAGCTCAAGTCGGGCCGGAGCTCACCTAGGTCGATCACATCCCGATCGACGCCCATCCAAGCTCAATTCCAGATTAAGATCTCCACCCGCCTGTGTGTCCGACAGGCTGAGCTGTTCCTATCGTACCAGTCCAGGCCGAGGCCGAGGCCGACCAGTTCAGGCCGAGGCCGACCCCAGAGGAGGCCGACCAGTCCAAGGCCGAGGCCGACCAGTTCAGGCCGAGGCCAAGGCTGACCCCAGAGGAGGCGGACCAGTTCAGGCCGAGGACGAGGCCGACCCCTGAGGAGGCCGACCAATCCAGGCCGAGGCTGAGGCTAACCAGTTCAGGCCGAGGCCGAGGCCGACCCCAGAGGAGGTCGACCAGTCCAGGCCGAGGCCGACCCCAGACGAGGCCGACCAGTTCAGGCCGAGGCCGAGGCTGACCAGTTCAGGCCGAGGCCGAGGCCAAGGCCGACCTCAGAGGAGGCCGACCAGTGCAGGCTGAGGCCGAGGCCGACCCCTGAGGAGGCCGACCAGTCCATGCCGAGGCCGAGGCTGACCAGTTCAGGCCGAGGCCGAGGCCGACCCCTGAGGAGGCCGACCAGTTCAAGCCGAGGCCGAGGCTGACCAGTTCGGCCGAGGCCGAGGCCGACCCAGCAAAAAGGTCAAACTGTCCTCTTCCCCCTTGCTAATTAATTGTGTGCTTTCAGACAATTACAAGAGCTTCCCTAACAATTCTCCTCTCTTAAACTTCTTGCGAGGTGGTGATAAAAAACCACATCCTCTGGTTTCAACAAATGTCTCACCAAAAGCTTGTAGATAAGGCTGCCACGGTCGCGACAACGCCGGAGCACACGGCGGCCGGCATTGTGGCCTCGGACAACTTGAGGGAGAGGCGCAAGGAGTGCGTCTAGATCCGGGAACGGGCCAGGAAGACGCGGGGCTGCGAGTGGCCCGGCAAGGTCGCCAAGGAGAATGAGATCTCGATCGAGTTCAGACAAGAGACAGCACCGACGACCCTCGCAGGTGTCGGGCTTAGCCCCGACTCGGCCTTCATCGATGGCCCTACCACCATCTCTGGCCATTGTCTCGACGTCCACCATACCAACACCGTGCTGCCATCGCCAAACATATGGGCTGAGCTCCCATCACTGTGCCGCCCTTGCCGAACTACCTTGGTCGTACCGCCAAACAGACAAAAGCGGGAGCCGGAGCGAGAGCAGGAGCTGGAGCAGAAGCTAGGATCCAGACAAAAGCTGGAGCCGGAGCCGGAGCCGTAGCTGGAGCCGGAGCTGGAGCAGGAGCCGGAGCTGGAGCTGGAGATACGATCCAGACAAATGCTGGAGCTGAAGTTGGAAATGGAACTGGAGCTGTGTCTAGATGAGGCCGACCCATCCAAGAGGAGGCCGACCACACCAGTTTAACCAACCCAGGAGGAGGCCGACCAGACAAGTCCGACCGCCTTGCCAAGTATCTGAGTTTCAACGCCAAACCACCTCGTCGAGCTTACAAAGTTATCCCCACTGTGACGGAGCTGTTGAACCAGTCGAGCATCCAGACCGCTCCTCCGACCGTGGCCGAGCCGTTCGGCCGAAGCACCACCGTCTGAGTTCGAGCAACCAAGCAGCTCCTCCGATCGAGGCCGACCAGTTCAGGCAGAGACCGAGGCCGACCCTAGAGGAGGCCGACCGGTCCAGACGAGTCGGACCACCCTTCCAAGCCTCCGAGCCACCTTGTCTCAAAGTCATCCTCATCCTGGCCAAGCCGATCTGGCCGAAGCACCCCCGTCCGAGTTCAAGCACCCAGATCGCTCCTCCGACCATGCTGCTGGGTCCCCGCTTACCGAACAACTTCTGCATCCACTGATCTGGACGAAGCAATGGCAGAGCGCCACCATGGAATCTTCGAAAGGCTTCACAAGGTCCTCACCCTTTTCGCCGGCCGTGAGCCGAGGGGCAACTCCCCTCGCCACCGGGCGGATCTCCTTCGCCGGCCGTAAGCCGAGGGGTAACTCACCTCGCCACCGAGCGGATCTCCTTCGTCGGCCGTAAGCCGATGGGCAACTCCCCTCGCCACCGAGCGGATCTCCTTCGTCGGCCGTAAGCCGAGGGGCAACTCCCCTCGCAACCGAACGAACGAGCTCAATCTCAGTGCTGGGGGCAACTCCTTCCGCTGAACGAATCTCCTTCGTCGGCCGAGCGGCAACTCCCCTCGCCACCGAACGAATCACCTTCGTCGGCCGTAAGCCGAGGGGCAACTCCCCTCGCCACCGAACGAATCTCCTTCGTCGGCCGTAAGCCGAGGGGCAACTCCCCTCGCCACCGAACGAAACTCCTTCGTCGGCCGTAAGTCGAGGGGCAACTCCCCTCGCCACCGAACGAATCTCCTTCGTCGGCCGTAAGCCGAGGGGCAACTCCCCTCGCCACCGAACGAAACTCCTTCGTCGGCTGTACGCCGAGGGGCAACTCCCCTCGCCACCGAACGAATCTCCTTCGTCGACCGTAAGCTGAGGGGCAACTCCCCTCGCCACCGAACAAATCTCCTTCGAAAAGAAAAAATAAAGAGCATCTTCTCCCCCCTTATTCTACATCTCCCGACCTCAACCTTAACAATGGTAGAGCTCGGAAGATGGGGGCAATTGTTACGTCTATTTTGACCGGGCCCGGAAGAGCCAAGTCAACGACGACCGGTCAACCGGCCTGCTACGGCCTTGGGCCCCGGCCCCAGAGATCTCACGGGCGGGCCGCGCTTATCCGCCCAAGATGAAGGCCCAAAAGGCTGCCCACTTTTGTAGCGGAGGAAATCGGGGCCAAAATCGAGGAAGCCTTCGCCATTTATGGCAGCCGCCCCGTGCCATCATGATCCGCCAATTATGGCAGCCACCTTCATGGCTCGCCAAATATGGCAACCGACTTCATGGCCAGGCTTAATGGCCATCATTCCCCCGCCATTATGGCCCGCCAATTATGGCAACCGCAATGCCCATTACTCCAGCCTTCATGGCCCGCCAATTATGGCAATTACTCATGGCCATGACTCCACCTTCATGGCGTCATCAAGTGGGCGCAATTAGAGGGGGTCATCCCTTCCCCATTTGCACGACCCCATGAATGGCGGCCATGATGCCACATCATGGCACATGATGAGCATGGTTCGTCAATATGAGGAGGGGGCGGGCGTCATTTGAAGGGGGCCGGATCTTCACCACCTACAACGGAGGTACCTCATACTCCCATCTTAGACCTTCTTCCACCTTGAATATTTCTCCTCCAAAGCTCGGCCCGAGGACTCGAGGATCGGTCTCTCCGCGAGCCATACTCGATCCCACCGAGCACTTATCAGGCCAGATCTGACTTTGGCATCGGAGGGGATTCGGTCGGAACCAAGGTCCGACCCCCCTGACGAGCTCTCTCGTCTATTCAGGTCCAGGAGATCCAGCGACGCCGAGGCTACCCCCCGGCGTCCTTCCAGCCGGAGCCGAGCGCCCTCATCCCCGACCTCGTTCGTCTCTTCCGTCACGAGGATGTCGCTCTGCCGAGGCTACCCCTCGTCGAGCCGACGCGAGGATCCGCGCGCCCCGTTGCGAGCGACTCTGCCTTCAACCGACCCCGGAGGCTGTCATCTCGCCGAGGCTACCCCTCGGCCCGCCAAAGAACGGAGCCGCGCCTTTCCGCTCGAGCGAACGCGCCGTCGGTCGACCCCCCCCGGTCATCTCCCTCTCGAGCGACTGCCACGACAACTCGGGGGTCCCGCGCGTCCCCTCTTTGACCGCGTTGACCACGCACCTTCCATACTATTAATGTGTTCTGCGAAAAATAGCTGAAACAGTCACCGAATCATAATGGGTCAAATTTTTGTATCCCACGTTATAATTTGCATTGCACCAGATTTCTAGTATCTGGCCTATTTTGGGAAAACTCGTCTCATCAAAATCACAGTCTTCAAGATCTGCCTTTAAAAGCATCCCCAGTTTGGGGTATTAGATACCTTATAATTGAGGGTGAGTCAAACCCTACATCGATATCTAGGCGACGTTGAGGACCCATTTTCGTCCTTTGTGGTGGTGCGATGGGGATTTAAACTGCATGACCGAAGATTCTCAAGTGAGAAATGTTCGGTGGCATTCCATATGCAAGATGCATTGGAGACTCTGACCTCCAAAAGGGTCTTATTTACATTTACGATGCAGCATGCAAAATTTGCATGTCCCCATGCATCCATCGGCAATCGAGATTTGATGAACGTTCAATCCACTGGAGTCTACTTATCAGTGACTCTGCCGACCCATTTTGGGTATGAACATGCGGCACTGTATGTTTGTTTTCTATTCCCGTTGCTTGGCAGTACTCTTGAAATGACCGGGAGGTATATTTCTCAACATTAACCAGACTTTTTTTTCTATATTTGATTGTCTGGAAAATGTGCCCGCAACATTTTTATTTTTGTGCCAATAGCTTTGGGAAAGCTAAGTTGTGGGTCTGTAGTAGACACACATACAAATATTCTGAGGATGCATTTATCAGTACAATGAAGTACCGAAATAGCACACTAGGGGGTGAAAATTGTCCACATCTATCTCCTTATATTCTTTTTGAGGAAGCGTGGAGATTCTTTTTCAACTTTTTGTAGAGATGGCCTGGTAATTAGTTTTCCCTTATAGCAAGGGATGCGAGGGAATTCTCCCTTCTGAAGAATCTTCTGGTTCTTCAAGTCATACCCATAAGATAAGATGTGGTGCATCATCACTGATCCAGGGTGGCCAAGTCTATCATGCCAGGGTAAAAACTTGGCTGATGTCGGGCACTCCAGGTGCTCCGTTTAAATCCGCTTCCTCTCTCCGAATCTTTGTATGGTAGAGGCATGTAAGGCTCTCAAAACCTTTTAAGTATGGATTTTACTCCTTTTTCTTGAGACGTTACATACAGTAATTTATTTTTCATTTACATTTGCTTTTCTAAATGGAATCCGTTGAAACGGATGTCCTTGAAACTTAGAAAGTTTCTTTTGGAATTCGAAGAGATTAGTGCATCCTTTATTTTTGTTTCTGTGTCATTTGGGGGCAATAGTGTTGCATTCCATGGATCTTCAATATGGCCCCGATTTTGGGCATTGTATTGAAAGATCGTATGTGTTTATTGTCTACTAATCAGTCATGAGAGCAGTTCATCTATTAAAAGATTAATCATATAGGCACATGCATTTTTAGATAAACATTTTCATTCACAATCAAATTACATAATATGAAAGCTCTCATAACATGAAATATTCTAAACAGTTTGCTAAGATAAAAATAGAAGGCTAATCAAGTAGGTCATCATGTTCGAAGTTGTCAGCTGTAAACTTGACTGGAGCATCAGAGGTCATCAGGTTTGTTTCAGCTTTATTTTTCGTGTTCTCTTTATACAAATCCTGGAGATGTTGCGGAGTTCTGCACACTCTGGACTAGTGGCCTTTCATGCCACAGCTACGGCACTGGTCTTCCCATTCCCTCTTGGGTGGGGGTGCATCATCTCTATTTTTGTCATTTCTGTGCCAGGTGAACTTCCGCTTCCTTTCATTTCTTCATTGATGGACTTGGCCCCTAGCCCATTTGTTCTATCCCCCTTTATGTGGTCTTTCTTTTCGTTTGTTGTCCCTCTTCTTTCGAGAAGAAGAGGCATTATGAGCTTCTGGGAGGGGGGCAGTGCCAGGGGGCGCATGTTGTGAGTAGCAAGGAGAAGCTCTATGTTCTGTTCAACCATGAGTAAACATGACAGCAGCTCAGAATACTTGGTGAACTTGCGTTCACGGTATTGCTGCATTAGTATCGCATCTTTTTCATGGAAGGACGTATACGTTTTTTCCAGCATGCGATCTTCTAAGACTTTTTCACTACACAACTTCAGCCGTGAGGTGATGCTAAAAGTGCTGAGTTGTACTCAGCAATGGACTTAAAGTACTGCAGTCTCAGGTTCTCCCACTCATATCGTGCCTTATTTAGTATAACATCTTTCTGATGTTTATACATATCCTCAAGGGCAATCCATAGCTTAAGTGGATCTTCGACCGTAAGGTATTCAGCCTTTAGGGTCTTGTCCACATAGCGGTGAATATAGATAATGGCTTGCGCCTTTTCTATATTGCTAACATTTTCATTATTAGTCACAGTAGAAATGAGGGACTTGCCCGCAGATGAAACTTCACATCGAGCTGCCAGCTCAGATAGTTTCTTCCTGATGCATCTAGCACTTCGAAATCGACACTTGCGATTTTAGCCATTTTATCTAGCAGAGCACAAATATACATGAATTAATAATTTAAACATAAACATTTTCATGCGGAGGCAATTTTAATATGAAGGGCTAATTGCGTGGATCGACCAGTCCCACATAAATAAGAGTCCAAAGTTCCATTACAGTCTATATTACACAAATGAAAGCTTTAAAAAGAAATTACAACTTTGGAAACCCCGTGGGTCCCATATAAGATCTTCAGCTTCAATTGTGGCCTCCGTCTCCATGGGAAAAGGTCTTCGGTCTTGGACATTTACATAATTTACTCACTACAATTTCTCTCAAAAGTAAAAGAAAAGTGCAGAAAAATAAAATGTGGGACTTAAACAGCCGATCCAAAAAACGCAATTAGCCATCCATGCAGAAATTTTGTGCTCATCAAACATTTTCACCAGACAATTTCATCACAGGCATCACATGCGTTAATATTCGCAGAGATGGATAAACAATTTAACTACTTAATAATTATTGGACCACTGGGCAACGTCATACACCGTTAGATTAGCTGACTAACGGCAGAGCGGTCGCAGGATCTTCCTAATTATTAAGTTTTAACAAATATGCACAACCATACACAGTTTATCCGCAGAATAAGCCAAAATGATGCAAAGCATATAATAATGATTTTACAGAGGAAATCATTTAGTGCAAGGGTTGTGCTAGTTGGGTTTATCCAAACAGATTGGAAAAGAGCCCAATAATTTGACATGTTCTTTGTAAAAGGAAAAAAGTTTTCCTTTTTAATTTATCCCCAAATGGACCCCAAAGAGTCCCCAAAAGTCCCATGTATTGCCTCATAATTTTTCATGATTTTTCATGAATTTTTGGGTCCCGAAACACTATTTTTACTCAATTTTTAGTCCCTCAAATACCTTTTAAGGCTTATTTTTAGCATTCCCCTCATTTTTTTGAGAAGAAAAACTGGCCTGCGAGCCTGAAGCCCGCAGTCAAAAAACAAATTTTTTTTTGAAACAAAGCATGCGGGCCTGAAGCCCGCTGTTTGCTTGCGGGCTTCAGGCCCACAAGGCCGCAATTTTTTTTTTTGTATCTAGGCTTCAGGCCCAGTACAGTTAGGTGCGAGGCGACCCCCCCTGCGGGGGGTGCAGCCGTGGCGCCGGCCGCCCTCTGCAGGGGGGTGCGACCGTGGAGGGTGGTTAGATGGCCGGCGGCAAGGCCGCCGGCGGGCATTGGGTAGGGTTTACGCAAGGAAAAACCAGAAAAATATGATTTTTGGGACGAAAAAGTTCATCTTTTTTAGGCGATGAGCAATCCCCACATCGATCTTGCGAGATCTATGGTAAGAACAATCATACGTATGATAAAAATATCGTTTGAGAAAGCCATACGCGGATGACGACACTCGATTGAGAAAGCCTTGCACCGCGCGTGTGGATATCACGTCTCCCTTCGCCTTCGCAACGATCGAAAAAAAAAGTTTTGTGGAAAAATTTTTAGAGCCTCATACTGATACCGTGTTATGAATCAACCACTTGGGGAGGAACCCACAGCCCTTTATTTATAGCCAGGATGGGAGAGTAGAAAGATAGGATACATAGATATGAGCGTATTTCTAAGATACCCGCAATCCTAACCGACTCTGCTATTTCCATTCACAACAGTTATATCATAATAGAGTTTTATAGGGACTTCTTGTTTTTTTGGGGGGGAAGGGGGTTTTAAAAACCATCATCTTACCCAAACACTTGAAAAACGGAAAACACTTTAGAATTACAGAATTAATAAATTTTTGACACATGTGTTCAGGAGCAGATGGGCCTAAATTGACATGGGCCTTAACAATAGGACCAGCTTGAACTTGGGCCAAAGCAATCGACAGTAGCATTACGTCTTCTTTTTTCTTGAGACATTAATAATCAGCACCTACTTCATGTTGATTACGTCCAGAGACCGAAGGCGGATAATATAATGAATTTTAAGCAGAAGAATTCACTTCACGGAATTAATGAAGTTGATCAAAGTAATTCTTGCTACACGAAAAAAAAAACTAAAAACAAAATATCAAATTCTTTTATTCTTAAAAAAATGAATTGGAATATGATTCCAGATCTAAGAAACAAATATAAATGCTGCATGATAAGAGCGGATCCACCATGGGGCTAAGATGTGTTACAACCTGGGCAATTCTTTTCGCCAAATACTTTTATATATATGGTTTTCCTAAGCCCAAATAAACCAGTTCGGATAATTTTAGCCCAGCTGAAAACACTGGCCCAAATCCAAGGTGGGCTTACTTTCTCTAAAAAAATATAAAGCGGGTCATCACTTTTATAACAGGTTTATGCCCTCTAACCAACAAAACAAGTCGAAAACCCAACTTTCCTCTCTCTCCCTCAAGCGACATCAGCCACTCTCTTCGTTTCATACCAGAGATTTTTTTCTCAAAAGGTAAAGGAATTATTTTTTTCATCCTAAAGATCATCATTTGATATATTGTTTTATTTCATTACCCTGCTACTGAACTTTAATTTTAAACAAATATAGCAAGATGACGTGTTTCAATTTACACAAAAATAAAAATAAAAGAATATAGAAAGGGCGAGATGAATATAGAGGAAGACATTTTTTAGATTTTAATCCATAAAATCATAGTTCAAACGGTTTTTAAAAACAAAAATTCTCTACGGACATTATCTTAGAACCCCTAAATTTTGTTAGGATGAGTTTCCGATGGTGGGTTCTTAAATTGACCCAAATAAATTTCTTAATATAATGAATGTTGTAGGTATGTTTTTTTTCATTTAACATATTATTTCATATTAATCGATTCGTGTTATAAACGGGCTTTTGGTGGGCCTACCCGTTAGTGGGTATCCACCCATTATGTAACCCTACCACTATAAATATAGTGCTATGGTCTCCATAGCCGCCAAGTTTACAACACGTTATCAGCACGCTCGTCAGCTGAGCCGAACCGCTGCCGACGGACGGACGCGACGCGAACGGGCTTCCTTCACCGAACGTCGCTAGATCCAGCGGGTAGGATCTAGAGGTAACTTTCTCCCTAGATCTAAATTTTGCATATGCGCATATGTGGTGATTCAATTTTTTTTGGATCAATCGATCAAAACTGTATCGTTTTTATTGTTAAAAATCAACCTTTTTCAATAAAAAACGTCTTTTTGGTAGAATAAAACTGGTTTATCCCACTAAAAATCGGATTTTTACCCTTTTTTTTTCTCCAAACATCGCCAAAACCCTAAAAAGGGTTCACCCACGCCCCCCCCCCCCCCCCCCCCCCCCCCCGTCGCCGGCAGCGGCGGGACCCCCCCCGTCGCCGCAGGCGGGGGCCCCCCTTCCCGCCGCCTGCGACGGCGGGCAACCCCCGCCGCCGCAGGCGGGGGCTTCCCCGCCGCCTGCAGCGGCGGGCAACCCCCGCCGCCGCAGGCGGGGGCTTCCCCGCCGCCGCAGGCGGCGAGCAACCCCCGCCGCGGAAGGCGGGGGCAACCCCCGCCGCCTGCAGGCGGGGGCTCCCCGCCGCCTGCAGCGGCGGGCAACCCTCGCCGCCTGCGACGGCGGGGCTCCCCGCCGCCTGCAGCGGCGGGCAACCCCCCCTCCCCGCCGCCTGCAACGGCACCCCCCACCGCCGCCTGCTGCGGCGGACGGGCCCGTCCGCCAGTAGCTGCTACGGGTTCGGCGTGCGTACCCCAAAACCCTAACTAGGGTTTCTGACCCAGAAATTTTTTTCGAATTTTCAAAAAATTTTCAGATTTAATTGCGATTTCTTTTCGTTATAATCTGGACAAAATTACATGTGATTTTTACTCATCGCCATTATATTTGGATTATATGATTTTCTTTAAACGTTTAAAAATTAAGAAGATCTTGCGACCGCTCTGCCGTTAGTCAACTAACCTAACGGTGTATGACGTTGCCTAGTGGTCCAATAATTTTTAAACGGTAGATTTCATTTTCCATTATAAACTGCCTGTGATGAATAAATTGCCTGTGATGTATAAACTGCCTGTGATGATGCCTGCTGCATTATAACTGCCTGCGACGAATGATTAATATTTGCTGTGGTTTTGGATCGGCTAGTGATCACCATTTTATTTTTCATGCATTATTTTCTTTTTTTGAGAGAAAAATGTAGTGAGGATAATTTTGTAAAATTACAAGCCCGGCGGACGCCTCAAGAAGATGAAGGACTATTCCAGAAGAATAGGGGCCCCACGGGGGTTCCCGAGTTGTACTTTCTTTCTTTTTGGGACTGTAATGGACTGTAATTAATTATGGTGATTAGCCGATCCACGCAGCAAATATTTATGTCTGATGTGCTTGATTATTTATTTTTCTGTGAAAATATCTAATTAATGCTATCTTTTTACATGCTAGAGTGATAAATGGCCAAAATTGCGAGCGTCGATTTCGACGTTTTGGATGCTTCAGGAAAGAATTACCTAAGCTGGCAGTTGGATATAAAATTCCATCTGCGAGCACAGGGATTGAGTCACGCCATCGCTATAGGCGATAAGGTTTCTGATATAGATAAAGCGAAGCAATTATCTATATCAGACGCCATATCGATCGGACCCTGAAGGTCGAGTACCTAACGGTGGAAGACTCGTATGAGTTGTGGACCACCCTCGAGGATAGGTATAAACATCAAAGAGATGTTATACTACCTCGAGCGTGATATGAATGGGAGAACCTCCGTCTCCAAGACTTCAAGTCTATTGCCGAGTACAACTCGACACTCTTTAGCATCACCTCACGCCTGAAGTTGTGTGGTGAAAAGGTGACGGAGGAACGCATGTTAGAGAAGACGTATACATCCTTCCATGAGAAGGATGTCATACTGATGCAACAGTATCGTGAACGAAAGTTCACAAAATACTCTGAGCTTCTCTCATGCCTTCTGATGGCAGAGCAGAATCGTGACCTCCTTCTGGCCACCCACAACTCACGCCCTACCGGCACTGCTCCTGCGCCTGAAGCGCACCACAGCTCCTTCCAGAAGAAAAGGGGCAACTTCAAAGGCAAACCCCAGAAGGGTAAGACCATGAAGAAGCAGGCTCGAGGACCCCCTCCAAGAAACAACCAAGAGGGAAAGAAGAAAAATGTGTGGAAAAGAAAGGACGACGGCCAGACTTCTGCCCCCAGAAAGGACTGGGAAGATAAATGCCACAGGTGTGGCATGACTGGACACTGGTCCAGAAATTGTCGTACTCCATGCCACCTTCAGGAGTTGTACAAAGCAAGCCAGAAGCAAGCTGAGACAAACCTGGTGGTTCAAGAAAACCTGGCACCAATCAGGTTCATCGCTGAGGACTTCTCCAACGATGACCTGCTCGACTGAGGACATTTATCTACTTTAAATATGCATTGTAATTTTTTCCTTTTGAGAAACAATTTATCTGCTTATTTCTGGCATGTTTAAGTACTTTTCAGACATCAAATTAATTATTCGTAGTATATTCCTTTGTGTTTGTGCCTTATACTGCGATATTTTCTTTTAAAATAGATGGACTCTAAATGCCTAGTGGACAATGCCTCTACGCACACGATCCTCCAAGACATCTGCTTTTTTCAAAGCATTAATAAATACGATGGCACCGTAAATACAATTTCCGGTCCATCAAGTATCATTGAAGGATCAGGGGAA
>JAULAV010004043.1:0-51716 GCA_030789695.1 Scilla litardierei | reverse complement strand
TCGGCGAAAGGAGAACAAGGCCCTGACGCGAGGCGATAGGGCCCGCCATCGTTGGCAAGAATGGGCGCGGGCCCGACGCGAGGAGGATCGTGAGGAAAGGGCCGGGAGGCCCTCCCCGTCCCCACCGGTCGGGAGACCAAGTGCATCCGTAACGGCGCGCAGCTCGGACGTGGCTTTGGTGGTGTCAGTGGTCATAGACACTACCATGGTACGGCGGCTGCTTGTCGACACCGGCAGCTCCTGTGACGTCCTCTTTATGTCAACTCTGGAAAAGATGGGGTGGCGGAAAGAAGACTTACGGCCTCGCTCGGGTCCCGTGGTTGGATTCACGGGTCACTCCACCCCTATCATCGGCACGATCCATCTCCCGGTAACGCTCGGAGACGCGCCGGACTCGGTGACCCTGGCGGTGGAATTCATCGTATTGGGGATCGGGTCGGAATACAATGGGATCATCGGCCGACCCCTACTCAACGCTGTCGGCGCGGTAGTCTCAACCCTCCATCAGACTATCAGGTTCCGAACGCCAGGGGGGATGGGGCAAGTCGAAGGCGACGCGGGGAGACCGAGTATCTGCTATCAACTGGTGGAGGAAGGTCCCGAGGATCGTCTAGCCAACCGGATGGCCGCGCTCGAATTGAGGAGTGGGCCTAGGCCCGCCCCTGCGGAGGAGCAAGAGCAGATCCCGGTCACGGACGTCGAGGGCCGGTTTGTCTCGATCGGGAGAGGGCTGAGCCAGGACCTGAGGGATCAGTTGATCGAATGCCTGGAGGCGAACCTGGACATCTTTGCTTGGTCACCGGAGGACATGCCCGGTGTAGACCCCCAGGTGATCGTCCACCAGATCAACGCCGACCCCAACTTCAAGCCGGTCAGGCAGACGAAGCGTAACCTGGGCGGCGAGAAGATGAAGGCAGCCTCCGAGGAAGTGGAGCGTCTCCTTGATGCCGGCTTCATACGAGAGGTCTGGTACCCGGAGTGGCTGTCGAACGTAGTGATGGTCAAGAAACCCAACGGGAAGTGGTGAATGTGCGTGGACTTCAGTGACCTCAACAAGGCCTGTCCCAAGGACAGCTACCCCCTGCCGCGCATCGACCAGCTGGTGGACAACGCCTCGGGGTACGAGATGCTTAGCTTCATGGACGCTTACTCAGGGTACAATCAAGTCCAGATGGACCCCCGGGACGAAGAAATGACAACCTTCACGACGGACCGGGGGACTTACTGCTACAAGAAGATGCCCGTTGGCTTGAAGAACGCAGGGGCCACCTACCAGAGAATGGTCAACAAGGTTTTTAGCTCCCAAATCGGGAGGAACCTGGAAGTCTACGTCGACGACATGCTTGTCAAGTCAAGGCGACCAGAAGACCACATCGCCGACCTGCGGGAGACCTTCGAACAGTTGCGGCGACACCACATTCGACTCAACCCCGCGAAGTGCACGTTCGGGGTAAGATCTGGCAAGTTCTTGGGATTTATGATAACTAACCGTGGCATTGAGGCTAATCCAGACAAGATCGAGGCGCTGATCAACATGCGTGAGCCGACGACGATCAAAGAGCTGCAGAGGCTGAACGGGCGCATCGCAGCCTTGGGGCGATTCCTTTCCAAATCGGCGAAAAGATCGCTCCCCTTCTTCAAGGTCCTGAGGAAAGCGATCGCGGAACCTTCAGACAATAGGAAGACGATACTGCGGGACGAAGACTTCTCCAGGGCGTTCGGAGACCTCAAAGAGTATCTCCGCAGCCCGCCTCTCCTGTCCAAGCCACAGGAAGGGGAGTCGCTGAGCCTTTACCTGGCGTGCGCGGAGGAAGCTGTGAGTTCGGTGCTGATCCGGGAAGACGGTGGGGTGCAGTGGCCGGTATATTACACGAGCCGGATCTTGAAGGGGGGCGGAGGTGCGATACTCGCCCATGGAGAAACTGGCGTACGCCCTCGTCCTCTCGGCACGAAGGCTCCGACCCTATTTCCAGGCCCACACCATACTGATCCTGACCGACTCACAACTGGAGCAGAACCTCAAGAGATTCGATCGAATGGGAAGGATGCTAAACTGGGGAGTGGAACTGAGCGAGTTCGACCTCCGATTCAAACCGCGCACGGCCATCAAAGGGCATGCTCTAGCCGACTTCATCACCGAGTGCACAACGGAAGGAAATGGCCCCCGGAGGAAGAAGACCCAGCGACGGTAATTGCTCAACCCTTGTCCTTTCGTTCGGCTGACCACTTCCAGCTAGGGGATCCAGGAGCGTGGATAGTCCATGTGGGTGGGTCAGCCACACAGTCAGGAGGCGGGGCTAGGATTGCAATCTGATCTCCAGAAGGGAACATTGTGGAATACGCGTTGCGGTTCGAGTTCCCAGCCACGAACAACGTGGCGGAATACGAAGCGGTGATCAACGGCCTGAGGCTAGCCCTGGAGCTCGGGGCCAAGTCCGTCCGCCTCCTCAGCGACTCGAAGCTCATTGTCAACCAACTCTTGGGGAGTTACGAGGCACAGGAGGAGGCGATGCAGAGATATCTCCCTGTCGCCAGAGCGGCGATGTCCAAGTTCAAGAACGTGGAAGTCTTGCACCTCCCGCGATCAGAGAATGCGCAGGCAAATGCGTTGTCGAAGCTGGCCTCGTCCTCGCCAAAGGAGCTGGGCCGCACCATCTACGTGGAGAACCTGCAGTCCCCCAGCACGGAGGAGCACGAGGTGATGGCAATCGACCAAGAACCCACCTGGATGGACCCGATCATCTGGTACCTCACTCATGGGGAGGTGCCGACCGATGGGGACGAACGCCGAACCCTGGAGAGAAAGGCGCTCCGATACGTGATCCATGAAGGGACGCTCTACCAGAGACGCTGGACCAAGACAGATGTCCTCCCATACTTGAAGTGAATCGGACAACAGGAAGCTGACTACGTCCTACGAGAGGTTCACGAAGGGATCTGCGGGAATCACCATGGGGGCAAGATGGTCGCACAGAAGATCTTGAGGCAGGGATACTACTGGCCGACCCTGGCCCAAGATGCAACAAGCTACGTCCAAAAATGCCAAGAATGCCAGAGGTATGCCCACCACATCTCGACTCCCCCGTCAGAGCTCATCCCTATCGTGAGCCCCATCCCCTTTGCGAAATGGGGGCTCGACATCCTCGGACCGTTTAAACCGGGACGAGGGCAGCGGAAGCATCTGATTGTGGCGGTGGACTACTTCACCAAGTGGATCGAGCCCGAACCGTTGGCCACCATCACGTGGAAGAAAGCAAAAAGCTTCGTATGGAATTACATCATCTCCAGATTCGGAGTGCCACGGGCCATCGTCACAGACAACGGGAAGCAATTCGACTCCGCAGGGTTTAAAGATTTTTGCGAGGAATGGGGAATCAAGCTTCTCTTCGCCTCTGTAGCGCACCCCCAGACCAACGGAATGGCGGAAGCGGCCAACAAGTGCATCATAGAGCCCCTCCGAAAGAAAGTGAAAGACGCCGAAGGGAACTGGCCAGAAGAACTCCCCGGGATACTCTGGTCATACCGGACGACCCACAAGGAGGCCACTGGCAAGACCCCGTTCATGCTCACCTACGGGGCCGAGGCGGTGGTGCCGGTTGAATTGGGCGAAGAATCTCTCCGCCTCAAATACTTTGACGAAGACAGGAACTCGCAGGGTCTGGGGCTCAGTCTGGAGCTCCTCGGCGAGCGACGGGAGCAGGCACTGGCCACCATCATCCGCCAGAAGCAGAAGGTGGCCCGATACTACAACGCTCAGGTGCGGGGAAGAAGCTTCCACCTTGGGGACCTGGTCCTCCGGAAAGCGGGCTTCAACACTGATACCACTCGCAAAGGGAAGCTCGCGGCTAGATGGGAGGGGCCCTACAAAGTCGTCGAGGTCCTCGGACCCGCAGCCTACCGACTAGCCAATATGGAGGGGAGGATTCTCACTCACACCTGGAATACGGAACATTTACGCAAGTACTTTCAATAGATGTATCGTTTCCTATGAAATAAATCTATTTTAAATTCATTCCTTTCCAGATAAAGCAAAAAGATATACAGAGAAGCGCACGAGGAGGCCGAGGGGCATTCCCCTCCCTCATTTTTCTCCGGGGGCACCGGTGGAGCCACAGGCTGGCAGCCCACTAGGGTCTCCCCCCTTACTCCGTTCGACGTCAGGGTACATCCGAAGATCCTCGAAGTTGACCCCCGAGAGTGGGAACTTCTTTTGGATCTCGGACTGACACCGGGCGAAGCCCTTCTCGAACGCCTCCGATAAGGCGGTCTCAACAAAAGAGGTGGCATACTCCGCCACGGCATCCTGAGCGATCCTGGCCGGATCCACCTCCTCAAGCCCACGCATCCGGGCCTCTAAGGTCTCGATCTGGCGTTGGTGCTCCGCCCTCTCCTTCTCGATCTCCCGGGATTTCTCGCCAAGTTGGGCAAGAAGGACCCTCGCCTGCTCCTCCGCCGCTTCCAGACGATAGGAGAGCTCCAAGGTCTCGGAGGCAGCAGCAGGGTTGGGGATCTGTTCGGCTCCTCCAGATGTGTCGGCGCCTCTCAAAAGCTCGGCGAGACGTGCCTCGGCCTCCGACTTTGCAGCCAGAGCCAAGGCTCTCTCTCGGTCCGCCTCCTCCAGGGCAGAGGACAGCTCAGTTACGCGGGAATCCAAGGACTGGACCCGCGCTTCCTCTAACTGACCTGCCTCCCCCTTCTCGCCGGGGGCCTCAGGGCCTCGCCCGGCATCGGATTTGGCTTTGGGAAGAGCCGCGAATTGGCGCCTTATTGAGAGGCCCACCGAGGACAACTGCACCAAAGCAACGAAGGTAAGACAGCGAAAGCAGCTGGAGAAAGGGCGGACAAGCAGAGACATACTACCTGCTGACCAGCCTGAATCACGAAGGTGGCCAAACAGTCACCCCTGACTCCGTCCAACACCACCTGATCGGGAGGGAGACAACAGTTCTCGGCCACTCGAGCGGCGGCTCCGCGGCTCGAAAACACCGACTCCTTCTCCCCCACTAGGAAGTGTGGACGAAGAAGACCTTCCCCTGACGAAGGGAACTCGCCAGGAGTGGAGCGGAACGCGCCAAGATACCGACCGTAGGCATCAGGAAGAGAACCGTCCGGGAGAGGTGAAGGGCCGACCCACGGCCAGGCAACCTCAACGGGGGCAGGTTGAGGTCGATCAGCAGTCGGCAGGACATCAACCCCCTTGACCCCCTCACGGACCCTCTTGGAGGACCCCAACAAGGGGAGAGAGGGAGATGACACCTTCTTCCTTTTTGAGCCGCCGGTCGCGGTCCCGACCCGCTGCTTCTACCGGACCTCCAGCACATGATCCCTTCTGCGCGGATCCGGATTTGGGACCTGCACGAGAGCGCTGGCGGGAGGGGGACCAAGAGGGAATCCACCTGCACTCAAAGGAGAAATGAGAGACAGAGCAGAGCCCGGACGACCTCGAAGGGCGAACGCTCGGAGAAGCTTACCTAGGGGCCACACCGTCTTACGCAAGTTGCGGTCACTAAAGAGGACGTCGATCGAGTGCTCCCTCGTAGGAATCGCCAGCATGTCCTTCGCCGTCTACTGCTCGGCGACCGTCGGCTCACCCAGATCGAGGATGACTGCACCGGCTGCCTCCCACCGAACCGGGAAGGGTACACTCGACTGGAACGTGACAAACACGTATTCCCCCTTCCAGCGTTTCTGGAAGCTCGGTAACCCCAGCACCAGGGTCATCTTCGGGCGGGCGCTGATGTAAATCCACGCCCCCGATTGGTGGTGGCTCAGGCGGTAGAACTGGGCAAAGGGGCGAAGAGAGGGCGCCACTCCCTTCAGCATACAGACAACGATGAACCTGACGAGGAGCCCGACGGCGTTGGGGCAGAATTGACACAGGCACACGTTGTGGGCATGAAGGAACTCAACGATAAAAGGATGGAGCGGGAAACGAAGCCCGAAGCGAAAGCACTTCTCATATATTCCAACCTCGTTGGGGCCAGGAAAGCAGATCCGCTCGTCAGCCCCAGGGGCACGAGCCGAGTAAGGCGGAAGCAGGTAGGCGGAGCGCATGCTCCCGATGGTGCTAGCACAGATCGACGAAGGCCACGACAAGACCTCTGGGGGGCACCCCTGAAAGATCATCCCCGTGCTGACGAATCGCCGAAGGAGGGCCACCCGCCAGACCCGGAGCCGCGTCGCGCTCCGACCGACCCGAACCCGTGGCAGAGGAAGACGACATGAGGCAGAGCTCGGGCAGAATAGGGATCAGCACAAATGAGAAAACGACGGGATGGCGGCTCACGAAACCCTCGGATTCTCAACTTAAGACGACCCCGCGAGCGGTGGGGATAAGCTTGCAGCTACAACGTGGCAGCATCAGAGGACCGAAGGCGCTTCGGAGCCCGCGCCTTAAAAGTATCGAACGGGCCAACTCATGATGACGACTAATAAATGAGTCGGCATCGACTGGCGAGCCTGTCAAGGTCGGCGGAAGTCACATCGGCCGAGCCGAACCGGCCAAAGCTGACCGACCCGACCGATCGGGGCAATTGTTACGCCTATTTGACTGAGGCCCGAAAGACCCAAGCCCAGAGACCCGACCGCCGTTCAAGAGCCCATCTGCGCACTCAGGCCCACTTGATAAGGCCCTATGGGGGACCCCCCCCCACATGTCGATCCGACCCTGCCCCGGTAACACGCCGGTCACTCGCCCACTCCTGCGATAACTACCCCCTCGATCCCGCTACCACTTAATGGCAGTTATAGGGAGGTGCGAGCATGGCGCAAGGAGCGGCGACCGGGGGGCGGATCGAGGGGGCACGATTGAGGGCGGGCGAGCGACGTGGGTCGGGGGCAATCACGACGGAGTTCTATAAAGGGGCTAGGAGGACGACAGGACAAAGGACCGCCTCTGAGGTATCTAGAACCTAAGGTACTCCATCAACGACCTAGTTCCCCCATTTCATCTCCTTCCTCCCCCGCTCGTGCCGTGAGACGCTGTTCCGATCTCCTCACGAGTCGAACCGTCTCCATCGGGCCTCCTCTTTCAGATCTCTGTCTGACTTAGGCATCGGAGGGGATTTGGCCGGAACCAAGGTCCGGCCCCCAGACGAGTGTTCTCGTCTACGTAGGAGGGCATCAGATCCACGGGCCGAGGCTTCCCGTCCGCCCCTCGCCGACCACGCAACCAGCTGGACGATTGAGGCTTCCCCTCGTCGTCCGACCACCGAGGCCGAGCGCAACCGACCGAGGCCGAGCGTCTCGACCCGGGCCGAGGCTACCCCTCGCCCTACCAACGGCCGAGGACCCTGATTCAATCCAGTCGATGCGCTCTACGTCGTCTGCTGGTCCGACTCGAGCCTCAACTGCACCAACTCGACTCGTCCGAGGGACCCAAACGGGCCCCTTGACCACGTTGACTGGGTTGTCCACGGTCAACGCTTTGTAGTGAGAAAACACTCTGAAACACGGCGTAACTAACGCGCCCGCAGTTTTCATGAATCTGATGAACCTGATTTTCTACGACTTTTTGGATAAGTTTGTCGTGATCTTCATTGACGACATTCTGATCTATTCGAAGTCGGAGGAAGAGCATGCCTCGCACTTAAGGACGGTGTTGGAGATCTTGAGGAAGCATCGTTTGTATGCTAAGTTTTCGAAGTGCGAGTTCTGGCTGGATAGAGTTGCTTTTCTCGGGCATGTGGTGACTGGAGATGGTATTTCAGTGGATCCCGAGAAGATTAGGGCCATCAGGGAGTGGGCCGTTCCGTCGTCTGCGTCTGAGATTCGGAGTTTCCTTGGACTTGCTGGTTACTATCGGCGATTCATTAAGGACTTTTCCCGTATTACTGAGCTAATGACCAGGTTGACGTGGAAGGAAGTTGCTTTTGTTTGGTCGGGTGATTGCGAGAGTGCTTTTGGTGTTCTGAAGGAGAGGTTGACGACTGCCCCTATTCTTGTTGTGCCTGATCGCAGCGGTGGATTTGAGATCTTTTGCGATGCTTCTGGCAAGGGTCTCGGTTGTGTGTTGCATCAGCACGGGCATGTTGTGGCGTATGCATCTCGTCAGCTTAAGGTTCATGAGAAGAATTACCCGACGCATGATTTGGAGTTGGCTGCCGTTGTGTTTGCTCTTAAGATTTGGAGGCACTTCCTGCTGAGTGGGAGGGTGAAGATTTTCACCGATCACAAAATCTTGAAGTATATTTTCACTCAGAAGGAGCTCAACATGCGACAGCGTCAATGGTTGGAGCTTATGGCAGATTATGATATTGATTTGATGTTTCACCCTGGCAAGGTGAATGTGGTTCCTGATGCGCTGAGTAGGCTTCCAGCGGTGATGATTTTGACCTCGAAGTGGAGATTGCAGCAGGATTTTTGCGAGTCTGGTGTTGAGATTGTTCTTCCTGGGGAGGCTTCTTCGTTGATGTACATGCATGTACAGTCGACGATCGTGGATCGGATTAAGGCTGGCCAGGCTGAGGATCCGAAGCTGGTGAGGATTCATGAGCAGGTGGAAGCCGGTCTGCGGACTGACTTTTTGATTCATGAGGATGGCTCGCTGAGGTTTGGAGCCAGGTTGTGTGTGCCAGCTGGAGATATTAGAGAGGAGTTGATGGTGGAGGCACACAGTTTGCCGTATTCTGTGCATCCTGGTGGCACCAAGATGTACCAGGATCTTCGTCTGAATTATTGGTGGCATGGTATGAAGAGGAGTGTGGCTCGGAGTGTGGCCAAGTGTCTGGTTTGCCAGCAAGTGAAGGCGGAGCATCAACGTACGGCTGGGTTGCTACAACCGCTTTCGATTCCGGAGTGGAAATGGCAACACATCACTATGGATTTCGTGACTGGACTACCTCGGAGTCCGAAGCAGAATAACGCGATTTGGGTGATCGTGGATCGATTGACCAAGTCCGCGCACTTTATTCCATTCCTAGTGGGACAGTCCACTGAGACGCTAGCGAGGAGATATATGGAGGTAAAATTCTTTTACCCTCCGTTTTTATTTCCTTTTCCTAGTTTGGATAGTGATGTAACGTGAATCGTACAGGAGGTTGTGCGACTTCATGGAGTCCCCGTGAGCATCGTGTCGGATAGGGACACGAGGTTCACATCTCAGTTCTGGCAGAGTTTGCAGAAGAGTTTGGGTACGCGTCTGAGTTTCAGCACGGCGTACCATCCGCAGACGGATGGCCAGTCCGAGAGGACGATTCAGATTTTGGAAGACATGCTGAGGGCGTGCATGTTGGATTTCAAGGGTTCGTGGGAGGACCATCTGCATTTGGTGGAGTTCTCCTACAACAACAGCTTCCAGGAGAGTATTGGCATGGCGCCTTTCGCCGCTCTTTATGGGAGGAAATGTCGATCGCCATTAAGTTGGGATGACGTTGGTGATCGGGAGCTGTTGGGACCTAAGATGATCGTGGAGGCCGTGGATATTGTCAGGAACATTCGAGAGAGGTTGAGGATTGCTCATGACCGTTTTAAGCATTGGGCGGATGCTAAACGTCGTCCTTTAGAGTTTCAGCCGGGCGACCATGTGTTCTTGAAGATTTCCCCGAATCGCGGTGTGATTCGTTTTGGGAAGCGAGGGAAGTTGAGCCCGCGATACATTGGACCGTTTGACATTTTGGAGAGGGTTGGCGAGGTAGCTTATCTCTTAGCCTTGCCGCCGTCTTTGGAGGGAGTTCACAATGTGTTCCATGTGTCGCATCTTCGTCGATACATTGGCAATCCATCTCATGCGGTGGATTTTTCGGAGATTACCGTTCGCCCCGATTTGACGTATGACCAGCATCCAGTGCAGATTCTGGACAGGCGTCAGAAATCGCTTCGGAACAAGATTGTCAATCTTGTGAGGGTGATGTGGCGACATGGCTCGCCTGGAGAGTCTACTTGGGAGAATGAGGATGAGATACGAGAGCGTTTCCCACTTTTGTTTCCAGACACGTGAGTGTTTGGAAATTCCGAGGACAGAATTTTTCTTAAGTTGGGGAGGATGTAATGACTGGTTTTCATGTATCTGGATTTATTATATTATAATATATGTTTTGGTGGATTTTCTCCTCATGTGTGGTTTTCGTCTCCGATCGTTTCGTCGTGTTTTCTCGTTTCTTCCTTAGGATCGTCGATTTCGGAGTAAGTCATTCATGACGGGCTCCATAACGGTCGTATCTTACTATTAGATCAAGCCTAGGAGTCTTAGGAATCGATCCCGGGGCTCCGCGCTCCGTATCGGAACTTTTGGTGCTAATTAGCCGGTGTAAGAAGGGCCACCGAACGACTAGATGACGATCCAGTCGGTCGGTAAACCTTCTTGAACCGACTAGTTGGCTTTCTAAATTATTCTGGAGTTATTGTTTATCGTTAGTCGGTCTAAGAACGTTGGTTGACCGACTAGGTTGCAAACTAGTCGGTCGGCAATGCTTCTTTAACCGATTAACACATCAACTATTTTTGACACTAGTTACTGTTTACTCTTAGTCGGTCTAAGAACGTTCATCGACCGACTAGATCTCAAACTAGTCGGTCAGTAGTTGTCCTTGGACCGACCAACTCTTAGTTCAGGTTTTCGACTGGAGTTACTGTTTACACTTAGTTGGTCTGCGTTGTTCAACCGACCGACTAGATCTCAAACTAGTCGGTCAACAGTTGTTCTTTGACCGACTAAGCATTGCAGGAAACCCTAGTTTTGCCCTAGCCGCCACCAAACTCTATAAATACCCCTCCAAACGTTTTCTTCTCCTCCCTCACGACCTAAAACCCTAATTTCTCCCACATTGAGCCCCCATCTCCCTCAAACCATTAATCCTTCATCCCAAGCCATCCTCCATCATCCAAACCCTCCCTCAACTCATTCCACCTCTCATCTTCCCCAAATCTCCATCAAATCCCCAAAATCCCACAAAACCCTATTTCTCCAAACTTCTCCAATCATTTCCAGATCTGAACCCTAGGTTCCCCATAGCGTTTCTTCCGTCGCCGTGGTTGCTCGGCGTTATTCTCCCGTTCCCTACACGGTAATACTCGATTCCTTTAGTTTTAACATAACCCACATTGACATTGTGAAGCCCTAATAAAATGGATTGTTAGATGATTAGGGTTCTCATAAGAAACCTATTTAGAATCATTGCGCTAATGATTGTTTTGCCATAACAGTGGTCCATTCCGTAGTTAGCTTGTGTGACGATCTTCATTGCTCGTCAATCCCGGTATCAGGCAAGTGAAACTTGCATCTCTTGATTTGGGCCATGTCTTAGGCCATTTACCTTGCTTTAGCGTAAAAGAGACTAGACGGTGAAAGGATAGCCGTTTAAACGCCATTGACCTAGCTTGACAATGAAGCTTGGTCCGTCACCCTCATCATGCTTGTATGTCACGTTTACTTTCCCTTAACGGTACGTGAATTAACTGTTCATGTCATCCATGCATCCTTAACTGTTATTGCAGTTTAACTGCCATGTTTAATTTAAATTAACGGTACGCGAATATGTTCATGTCATAGCATTTTGCCTGTCACGTTTAAATACGATTAACGGTACGCATATTAACTGCTCATGTCATTGCATGCTTGAATACTCATCGTGAATGCGTAGATTTGCTACAGACTTGTACTATTTGTTCCGGCTAGGCACCCACCTTTGCGTGGGCACAATCCTATGCCAATTTCACTTTCTGGCTCGTGTTCCAGAAGACGAGCTCAACACAGCCTGCGGGCAATAGGGCACTCATTGAGTGATCCCTTGTACTTGATACTTGAACACAGCCTGCGGGCAATAGGGCACTCGTTGAGTGATCCCTTGTACTTGTACTTGTTACTTGACATTACATGTCACAAAAACCACTTGCCACTTGTACTCTACCTTACTTTACTTGTTACCACCTTACCTTACTTGCCATGCACCATACTTTAACTGCTAGGTTGCTAGTTTACCTTTCTTCCGTTTCCTTGCCCAAGTCTTTCGACTTGCTGACATGTGCCCCTTCTCTCTTTTGGGTGACACATGTTAGAGCCCGAGCCCGCGTTACTTGCTGAGGACGTGGTGTTCGCTGACGCTGAGTCAGAAACCGAGTTGATCGAGGACTACATTGACACTGGGGATCAGTCTTAGTGTCTTCGTTTAGCTTTTGTTAGGCTGCTTAGTTGTCGGTGCGTGGCACCTAGTTTGATACTCTGTTATGTTTGTGTTGCTTTTGTTTGGCCTTGTTCTGGGCCTTAGACTCTTTCCTGTTAGCCTGGTGGCTTTTCTGTGATGTTGAATATTTTGTGGACAAACTTTGGGATTGGTATTTCATATCCGTCTCTTTATTATTATTGTTGTTGTTGTTCCTTTTGCGATTACAGGGACCTGCTTATACTAAATTGACGCTTATCAGGCGTTGCAGCTTCACAGCTCCACGTCTGAGCAGACCTTCTCACGTCTCGTCTCCATTTTAGGGAAGCGGGTCGTGACAGTGACCAGGGGGCCCCCGAGCGCAAGATCGTCCCGGACCTTTGAGGGGGGTTCTTCGCTCCCAGAAACCCCGCTCTGAGAGGCAGGCCAGAGAGAGCACAGGAGGTGGTACATTACATCTGGCTCAATGCCCCCTGACCGAAGTGATGGCATGAGCTCTATCTGGTGGGATTCTCAAAGACCCGCCACTAGAGATGAGAACAAGATCCGGTAGGAAGCACATGCAGAACTATTGCTGGTACCACTGCGAAAATGGCAACGACATCGATGACTGCTTCGCCCTGAAGAGAGATATTGAGCGGCTGATCCATATCAGGCATCTCCGGAGGTTCATCGACTAAGAAAGACCCGACCTCAGGAGAAGAGCAGCTGCAGGGCCTGATCAACCAACCCACGATGCCGAGCAAGTGGCCCACCATAAGCCCGAGCTGGTTGTGCGTGTAGATGTTATATGCGGTGGGCCGGCCCAGGGTGGCACATCAGTGTCGGCATGGAGGGCATATGCTTGACAAGTCCTGATGGTGGACGCCGACATGGGGGCAAAACGGAAGAGAGTGGCTCGTCCCCCATCTCCTTCTCTGATGACGACCTGGAGGGGGTCGAGCTGCCACATGAGGATGCCATTGTCATTGAAGCTCTCGTCGGACCGACGATTGTGAGCAGGCTCCTGGTTGACACATGCAGTTCGTGCGACATTTTGTTCTTGTCCACGATTCTGAAGATGGGGATGTACTGGGTGGATCTGAAGCCATGCTTAGGCCTGATTGTTGGCTTCACCAGACATTCGGTGCCCATTGTTAGGGTAATCACGCTGTCGGTCACATTGGGGGAGATGTCAAAGGTCGTCACTCGAATGACGCAGTTCGTTGTCGTCGACGTCACCTCGGCATCCAACAGCATCCTAGGGCAAATTTCATGATAGTCGTCAAATTTCTCCCCTCACTCTTGCATCAGATGGTGAAGTTCCAGAATCCGCATGGAGTTGGACATGTACGTAGATCACAAAAGCTCTCCCGAAGCTGATATGTTGGCTCCACCAAGCACAAGAGGTTCGAGAAAGTCTTGCCGATCGACCTCCTCGACGATCAGAAGGACTTTGCTCATCATTGAACTGCTCCAATAGAGGATGTAGAGGAGGTACCTGTGGTGGAGGAAGCAAACAAGAAAGTATCGATCGGCACGAAGCTCGCCGTCGAGCTGAGGGCGAGTCTAATTGACCTCCTCAGGGTGAATGCAGACATCTTCACATAGTCGCCCTCAGACATTCCCAGAGTCAACCCAGACGTGATCGCCCATGAGCTACATGTCGACCTTGAAGCAGGCCCAATCCGACAAAAGAAGAGAGGAGCAGGGGCGAAAAGAAGCAGGCAGCGGGGGAGGAGGTGAGGCGACTCTTGGAGGCCAAATTTATTAGAGGGGTGAGCTACCCTGAGTGGCTCGCCAATATTGTCATGGTGAAGAAGCCCAACGGAAAATGACGGATGTGCATGGACTTCACTGACCTCAATAAGGCATGCCCGAAAGATAGCTTCCCGCTGCCCAGGATCGACCATTTGGTGGACAACGCCTCCGGTTACGAGTTGCTGACCTTCATGCTGACCTTCTTCGGCTACAATCAAATCCAAATGGTGCCCTATGATGAGGAGAAGACGTCGTTCATCACTGACCGACAGACGTTCTGCTACACCAAGATTCTTTTCGGCCTGAAGAACGCCGGGGCCACCTATCTGTGGATGGTGGAAAAGATCTTTTACCACCAGGTCGACATGAACCTGGAGGTCTACATCGATGATATGCTGGTGAAGTCCAAGAAGGCAGAGGACCATCTGACCGATCTTGAAGAGGCCTTCCAGAAAGTGTGGTGCTACAATCTGCAGCTCAACCTGGCGATGTGCATCTTTGGCATTCAGTCTGGGAAGTTCCTCGGCTTCATGATCAAGAAGAGAGGAATCGAGGCTAACCCCAACAAGATATCCGCCTATGTCGACATGAGCGAGCCAAAGACGATCAGAGACTTACAGAAGCTGAATGGCCAGATCGCGGTACTGGGGAGATTGTTATCGAAGTCTGCTGAAAGGTTACTCCCCTTCTTCAAAATCTTGCGGAAGGCCCTCGACGTCAGGAAGGACGTGAGGAAGAAAGTGGAATAGGATGACAGCTGTGCCAAGGCTTCGGTGAGCTTAAAGCCTATCTGTAGAGCCTGCCACTGCTCACCAAGCTGGAGGAAGGAGAGCAGCTCGGTCTCTATCTCATTGCCACCGAAGAAGTTGTTAGCTTGGTCCTGATCAAAAAGGAAGGATCCGGAGGTCAATCTATTATGCAAACTGGGTGCTTCGGGAGGCAGAGACCCGCTACAGCCCAATTGAGAAGGTTGCCTATTGCCAAATACTGATAGCACGGAAGCTCCGACCCTACTTCTAAGCGCATTCCATCATTGTCTACACCAACTTTCCATTTGAGAAGAACTTGAGGAGGCTGGAGAGATCGGGCAGAATGCTGAAATGGAGTGTCAAGCTCAGCGAGTTCGACATCATCTACAAGCCCAGGGTGGTGATCATGGGTCAAGCATTGGCAGGCTTCGTGGCGGAGTGCACCATCGAAGAGATTGGCGATGCAACACCCAACGTCCAACCAGACACACAACAGCAACAGCTCGTCGACGAGAATCCTTCATCTACTTCCACCCAATCCGGAGGCGAGCTGTGGATTTTCCATGTCGACGGGTTGGCCACGGGGTAAAGAAGCGGAGCCGGCATCATGATCGAGACCCTGGAGGGAAGCCTACTGGAGTACACACTCTGTTTCAACTTCTCGACGACCAACAATGTCGCAGAATACGGGCTGCTATCAATGGGCTGAAGCTCTGCAGGGCGCTAGGGGCGACAAATGTGCTGTTGATCAGCGACTCAAGGCTCGTCGTCCAGTAAATTGAGGGCAGATTTGAATCAATAGAAGATCTGATGAAGCTGTATCTAAAGCGCGCTCGTGCTGAGCTACCTAAATTCAAGAAGGATGTAGTCCAGCACCTCCTAAGGTCGAACAACCTCCGCACCGATGCCCTCTCCAAACTGGCGTCCTCTTCTCCGGCTGAGATTAGAAAAGCCATCTACATCGAGAACCTGCTGACACCAAGCCTCAAGGAGGGCGAGCTATTATGCATCGATCGGGAGTAGTCGTGGATGAGCCCGATCGTCGCTTACCTGAAGAGCGGAGCCCTGCCAGAGGACAGACTGGAGGTGCGAAAGATCGAGCGGTGGGCCTTGACGTTCGTGATCTTTGGTGGTGTGCTCTACCGAAAGCACCTCTTGAGATATGACGTCTTGCCTTATCTGATGTGCCTTGGGCCAAGGAGGGCGGAGGAGGTCGTCCATGAGATCCATGCAGGGCTCTACGGGAACCACTATGGAGGCCACACCCTGGCACACATGGCAATCCGACAAGGTTATTATTGACCGATTATGGTGAAGGATGCAACTAACTATGTCAAGCGGTGCGGGGAGTGCCAAAGATTCTTCAAACATACAATGGCCTCGTCGGCTGATCTGATCCTGATCCTCAGCCCAGTCCCGTTTGCAAAGTGGGGGCTCGACATCCTCGCCCGGTTTCCCATGGCCACAGGAGGGATGAAGTTTCTTGTCGTCGTCGTCGACTATTTCACAAAGTGGATCAAGGCAGAGCCGTTGGCGCGTCTCACATGGGTGGACATGAAGAACTTCGTCCGGAAGTCAATTATATGCTGCTTCAGGATACCTCGCTCCATAGTGACGACCTCGCTCCATAGTGACGGACAAAGGGAAGCAGTTCGACTCCGTGGGCTTCAGGAGCTTTTGCTCAGATTGGGACATCAACCTTCATTTTGCCTCCGTGGTGCATCCATAGTGCAATGGCCTCGCCAAAGCAGCAAACAAGTGCATCCAGCAGCCGCTGAAGAAGAAGGTCAGCAGTGCCCCCGGGTCCTGGCCTGACGAACTACCTGACATCCTTTGGTCCTACCGCACGACATACAAAGCGTCAACTAGCGAGAGCCCCTTCATGCTAGCTTATGGGGCAGAAGCGATCGTCCTGGTGGAGGTCGGCAAGGAATCTATCCAGCTCCAGTACTCCAACGAAGAAGCCAATGAAGAGGGCCTCAACATTAATATTGAGCTCGTCGAAGAAGTAAGGGATCGTGCGCTAACAAGTTTAATCAAGCACAGCTGAAGGATGGCGAGGTACTACAACTCCTGTGTCAGGAAGCAAAGCTTCAGAGTCGGCAACCTCGTCCTTCGGGATGCCACTTTCAGGCCTGATATCAGCTGACGAGGCAAGCTCTCCGCAAAGTGGGAAGGCCCCTACACCATAACAAACGTCATGGGACAGACGACGTATATTTTGGCGAACATAGAGGGCGAGGAGCTGGCCCATCCTTGAAATGCAAAGCACTTGCTCAAATTTTTTCAATAAATACACTTGTATATTCAGTCAATATATTTCAATAAATCGCTGTGTTTGTACACTCAGCGAATTGTCTGGATTTGCATTTCAGCCCTCTCCTACTCGACGAACGTTGGCTATACGTATGGAAGCCCAAGCCTTTGCAACACACACACCTATGGGGTAGATTGCCACCAACAGAGGCCGCGAGGTCGGCTCCTCCTTATCTCCCCCCTCTCGGCAGCTCGCCCTCTCAAAGAACTACAGGGCAGTGCACTGCCAACATAGGCTATGGGGTCGGCTCCTCCCTATCGCCCCACTCTCAGTAGCTAGCCTTCAGATCCGGAGTGGTCATTCAGGGTCGGTGACGGTGCAATACCCGCCCGAATTGAGTTTGCGGGGTCTTCGATGGCCCAATACCCGCCCTCTCAAAGAACTCCGAGGTAGTGCACCACCAACAGAGGCCGCGAGGTCGGGCACTCACTATTGCCCCCTGATGGGTTGTAACGCCCCGCTTACCAAAAGGAATGGAAGCGAGAACGTTACGAATGTCCGCATGAACTGGAGCGATGAAGCTCGAATTCATTAAGCGTCTGTGATAACAACATGATAACAGGTTCCTGCATGCATTTCAGAATAATAAGAAACATTCATAAATGTAAAATCCACATCCAGAAATGTTCACAAAAATAAAACGATAACCCTCAGCAGGGCCAAAGGAACTTCAATAGGAAACGTACTCTAAGACAAAAAGTAAATCTAAAGGAAAACATCAACTGAAACTGGTCTCTAGTCCTCCACTGGGAGTGACTCAGCGTCAACAGCAAACTCCTGGCTCTCGGGGTCAGCTGTCTTGAACAAATCATCCTGGAACTCCGGCTCGTGACCTGACATACATTCAAATACACGAATGCATGTCAGCAAGGGTCTGCAAGAAGAGGTGAGATGACCAAGGTAAGGTGTACAAATAGAAATAAATTATGAAGCATTAATTGTTTGTACAAGATGACATCAGCAAGGTTATAAACATGGCAAATTTTAAAGTAAAGTAAAGTACTCCTAACATGGCAGTTCTAAGAAATTTAAAGACAAGCATTAATGAACATGGCAATTTTGTGAATGTTGTTAACAATGAAATTCTAGTGTTCGACTGATAACATAAAAGAGTTCAAGTTCTGTGTCACTGTTTTCTATCTCTCATAGGGTTCTCGTCTTTAAGATGTGATGAGTGAATCGTTCTTCTCACGGGGGTATTACCGTGATTGACGCGACCCACCACATGCAGGTGGTGCTCTTGAAGTTAGGATCCCTTCATACGCTTAGTGGCCGCTCAACCCTAACCCCACCCCAGATTTGTGCTGGAACATGAGTCAGCCTAGTCGACTCACACGACATCACGAAATCAAGATTCGCCTTTGAGGCGCACAAATTCATGAATTCAAGCATTTCAAAATATTCCATTAATGTCTGTTCTGGTAACGTGTTTATAAGCAAGATGTGCACCTTAGAAATCAACATTAATTCTTATCTTACAACATTTACATCAATTTACAAAAATGAGATTTACGGGTTGTTTAGTGAACATGCTACAGAGTATCATTTTTCACTGCCAATCTTAAAACTTAAACATATGGAATTATATATCGATGTGTCACATTTTCAGCCTAGAACATCATGGTATTTTTCATGTGCGTCATTTCACGTGTAAATTTCACATCATTCAGCTTTAAGTGAAAAAGACTATTTTAACTTTGAACTTCAAAAATTCATAACAAATTGTACTTGCCTGATTTCACCATTCTTGGTGTCGTTGGGTTCGTCTCGACGAGCACTACGTTATGGTGAGATCGGTTCTCTGGTTTGATTAAACATACATTCAGATCAGGTTCTTTTCAATATAACAAACGTTAAAATAATCCCTACGACGTCTAATAATCTGATTTTATTAAGTTCTCTAACCTAGGGTGTGGGTTATAGCATGATAAGGGATAGATCTACTAACCAATGTCGCAGTGGTGTAACAGAACGCAGCGAGGGGCAGCGACGATGTGTACGACGTCTAACGGTGGCTACGGCGTGGGAAAACGTTGCGGCAGCGAGGGGAGAAGCGGACAGCGACGTCTACGGATCACCCGGGTCTGCAGTTGGCCGGAGGGGAGGCAGAGCGGTGGCCTGAGAGGTTGGCCGGCGGTCAGGGAAGGCGGACAGAGAGACAGAGGGCGGCCTGTGGCAGGTTGCCGACGGTCTGAGGGGTTTCGCGGCATGGGCATGGATGTGGAGGAGAGGAAGGCTATCGATGAGCCAAGGGTTTAGGGGGGAGGCGGATATTATTTGGCATGGAGGAGGGAGGCCGGCGCTTGGAGAGCTGAAGGCCGGAGCTGGGCTTGTGCGAGGGAAGATGAAGGCCAGGGGTTCGGGTTTCAAGGGGGCGGCTGAGTGTAGAGGGAGAGAGGGCAGGGTTAAGCTAGAGTTTTTAGTCAAAATAGGAAATGTTTTGAGAGTGGAGAAAATATGGAAAAGACAATTTGAGTAATGGTGTTTAAGGGTGGGATTTGTTGTTAATTAAGAGGAATAAAAATCTCCCATATAGATTTTTGTAAATAAATTCAAATTTAAAAAATCAAATTTGAATTAAGTATTTTTGAATGAAATTATTAAATATTAGATTTAAAAATAATTATGACTAATACGTATAAGGGTTCGAAGTTAATACGGGTACGAGTATAATTACGCCTAACGACAATACATAATACGAATACGTAATAATTACGGATAAGAAAAATACGTACGACAAGATAGAATATTAATAAAATTTATTATTAAAATACTGGCCGTTACACCCTACCCACCTTAAAAACTATTCCGCCCTCGGAATTTCTATCAACTACTGGTCAGGAAACAAATGCAGGTAGCGCTCTCTCATCTCATCTTCCCTCTCCCAAGTGGACTCTCCTGGCGAGTCATGCCGCTACATCACTCTAACAAGATTGACGGTCTTATTCTTGAGTGTCTTCTGACGTCTGTCATGGATCTGCACTGGCAGTTGCTCATACATCAGATCTGGACAGACTGTAATCTCAGAGTAGTCCACAGCATGAGATGGCTCGCTGATGTATCGACGGAGCTGAGACACATGGAAAACTTCATGAACTCCTTCCAAAGAGGGTGGCAGGGCTAAGCGGTAGGCTACCTCTCCAACTCGCTCTAGCACATCAAAGGGTCGAATATATCTCGGACTGAGCTTGCCTCGCTTCCCAAAGCGGATCACTCCTCGATTCGGGGAGATCTTAAGGAACACATGATCTCCTAGCTGAAACTCCAAAGGGCGCCGTTTAGCATCTGGCCAATGCTTATAACGGTCATGAGTGATCCGAAGCTTGTCCCTGATATCTCACAGAACATCTACCTCTTCTACTATCATCTCAGGTCCCAATAACTCTCTATCTCCAATGTCATCCCAGCTCAGTGGCGATCGTCATTTTCTCCTGTAGAGAGCAGCAAATGTCGCTATACCAATGCTCGCCTGATAGCTATTGTTGTAGGAGAACTACACTAGGTGCATATGATCCTCCCATGAGCCCTTGAAATCCAGCATGCAGGCCCTCATCATATCCTTCAAAATCTGAATGGTTCGCTCTGACTGGCCATCCATCTGCAGGTGATACGCAGTACTGAACTTCAGACTGGTACCCAGATTGGTCTGCAGACTCTTCCAGAACTGGGATGTGAACCTCGTATCTCGATCTGATACAATGCTCACGGGGACTCCATGCAAGCGTACGATCTCCTACACGACAAAATTTACATCACAACTTGAGCTAGAAAGAAATTATAAAGGCATGAGTTAGGTCATTACCTCCATATACTTCCTTACCAGTATCTCCGTGGATTGTCCTACTCGGAACGGTATAAAGTGCGCAGACTTGGTCAATCGATCAACGATGACCCAGATTGCATCGTTCTACCTGGTGCTCTGTGGTAAGCCAGTCACAAAGTCCATCGTGATGTGCTGCCATTTCCACTCTGGAATCGGCAGAGGTTACAGCATTCCAACAGTGCGATGATGCTCAGGCTTCACTTGCTGACATACCAGTCACTTGGCAATGCTCTGTGCCATGCTTCTCTTCATCCCATGCCACCAGAAATTCTGACGAAGATCTTTGTACATCTTCATACCTCCAGGATGAATAGAATAAGGCGAACTGTGAGCCTCAATCATTAATTCCTCTCTGATATCTCCTGTGGGTATGCAGATCATACTGCCATATCTCAGGGATCCATCTTCATGAATAATAAAATCAGTCCGGAGTCCTGCCTCAACTTGCTCTCTGATCCTCTTCAACTTAACATCTCCAACTTGAACAGACTTGATCAAATCAACAATCGTCGACTGAATCTGCATGTTCATAAACCATGAAGTGACTCCCGGTAGGACAGCTTCAACATCCATCTCTCGCAGATCCTTCTATAATCTCCACTTCGTTGTAAGAATCATCACCTCAGGCAGTCGACTCAAGGCGTCTGGTACGACATTCACGTTCTCTGGATGATATTGAAGGTCGATGTCATAGTCGGCCATCAACTCCAACGCTGTCTCATATTCCGCTCCTTTTGAGTGAATATGTATTTCAGACTTTTGTGATCGGTGAAAATTTTCACTTTCTCACTCAGTAAGAAATGTCGCCAGATCTTCAATGCAAAAACGACAGTGGCTAATTCCAAATCGTGGGTCGGACAGTTCTTCTCATGTACCTTCAACTGTCACGAAGCATATGCGACCACATGATTGTGCTAATGTAGAACACATCTAAGGCCCTTGCCTGATGCGTCACAGAAAATCTCGAAGCCTCCGCTTCTGTCCGGAATAGCTAAGGCCGGTGCAGTAGTCAGTCTCTCTTTCAAAGTACAAAAGGCCTGCTCACAAGAATCTGACCAACTGAACTTAACATCCTTCCTCGTCAATCTCGTCAAAGGCTCAGCTATTCTCGAGAAATCATTGATGAATCTGCGATAGTATCCGGCCAATCCAAGGAAACTCCTGATGTCAGATGCTGATCGAGGGGTAGGCCATTCGCTGACTGCTTTGACCTTCTCTGGATCCACTGAAATGCCAGCTTCTGATACTACATGTCCAAGGAATGCGACTCTATCCAGCCAGAATTCGCATTTACTGTACTTGGTATACAATCTATGATGACGAAGAGTCTCCATGACTATCCTCTAATGCTCGACCCAGGCTGAGCCCGTAAGAGGGAAAAGGGGCGGGCAAAGCCTGCCCCTGAGTGACGCCCAGCATGACTGTGCTCGACCCAGGCCACTGGCGGCGGCTGGGTTCGAGCCTAGCCTGCCTGGTTCGCACCCAGGATACCTGGGTTTAACCCAGCCACTTGATGTCACCTGGGCTCGAACCCAAACAGCGTGGTTGAGCCCAAATGGCTTATGTACTCTCCTCTTTTGGTGTTTCAGGCTCATTTTGAGTCAGATTTTGACGCGGTTTGAACCTGTGTTTAGAGCGGGACGATCCCATCATACAGGTAACCGTTTCAATGTGTTTATTATATTAAATATATCCGTAAACAATTTACGACATATTTAACTCCCTTTGCATCATATGAAAAAATGTCTACATCTATTATTAAAAACCATTTGCATCAAATACAAATGATCTTAGGGCATACATCCCCCAACATATCCCGAATGCAGAAGATAATTGCAAACTCTTTGCAGTATTCAATCACTTGCATCAAATGCATATTCTACCTAATTTCTACCGATTACTTGATGAAGGTTGCACTCTGTGTGAGACCCTACAACCTGACCCTACTACAGGTGGGGCTCAAATCCCCCGATGGCAGTTGCTGCTAGCAGCTGGTGCCGTCCCTGTTTCAGTATCATACTTATGTGGTTAACTCATTGACATGAGTATTTTCGGGGCCACCCAGACTGTGTCCGTGATGAATACCGTAGTTTTAGTCTCTTCGTCAAAACTATGCCGTTTGTTTCAAGTCTAGGGTACGGTCAAACTGTCAACCCCAGTAGCTCGAAGCCAATTAGTCTCCATCGATCTTTAGTCAAATAATGTTGGACTTCTTCCAACATACTCTGGCCAGAGTTTTCACTATAGATCGAACTAACACTACGACACTAACTCCCATTGACCGGGAGAGACGAATCCTATCTTGGTCATTACTCTCCTCGCACGCTTCAAATGTCACCCTACTAAAGACCTTTCAACGGGGCTTACACGAGGCTAGATCAGTGATCTAAGTGACACCGTTCACACACAGGTTCGTACAATGACCTCAAGTCAAAAGACTAACTTATCTATCATCACTAAGAGTTATCATTGACAGATTGGTCAATCATAACCATATGATAACTCTTATTGGGTCGTTCAGTGAACTCATTCTCCAATGAGCACCTGTGTCTCGTCTTCGACTTCACCAAGTCAAACGATCATGAGATCATCGTTACTGCTATACGGTGAAGACTAAGACACAATGGTCTATCCGATGTTTCGATATCCTTTTCTCGAAACATCTACGACCACGAATGTTTCTAGACTTATGCTACTAACGGTCAAGCACTTCTCCATGATCGAGTCCTCATCTCGATACATGTTTGACCGTGCATTAAGTCTCAAGACTTTACCTAAGTTTCTAATGATTACGACATTTCTATTAACTTAGATAAATACTTACCAAATAGCTTACTATTATTTTATAAAAGTTGTCTGTATAGATACACATGGATGAATTTTCCTCGAAGGCATACCCACATCTCAACATCTCCCACTTGTACTCGGGCCCATTTATCCTGGTATCTCATACTGCATTTACACATAAGTCTTTTCAGACTTCATGTGGTATAGCCTTCGTGAGTGGAACTGCTAAAACGTCTATTGTATAAACTTAAGGGGTTTCTATGTTTATCTTAGACCACATATTTGAATCTTATCCAAATAATTCACTCAGTCTCTTGGAATCCATAATTAATTTCTTAACTGGATCTCATCGTATCTTACGAGAATAATCCATAATAAGTTTTACTGGTCATTTAGACGGTTCATAATCATTTTTGATAAAGTGTCAAACTCTTTGACCACTTTGTCAAACTATATGTTCTGGCTCTTTGATGCCTCGCATGCTTTTATTCGCTCCCACTGACCTTGAAAACTCTCTGGCCAATTCATATAAGTTCGTTCTTCTAAATCACATTTAAAAAACAGACTATACATGAATGCTCCAGTTTTCACGGTCATCATAAGCATTAACATCGCGTTCAGTCCTAATAGATCTATACACATCAACTGGTGAGACAGTTTCATCATAATCCGTTTATAGGAGTTAGGATGATAACCGTTCTCAATTAACATAAGTTGTACTTTACTATTTTCTCTCTGCACCAATCTTCTGTCTTGAAGCTTTACTTGCAGCCAATAAGAAACACTTTGTTGGGCATGTAAACTAAATTCCATACTTTATTTACGCCGCAGACCATTTCTGATTGCATTAAGCCATTTCTTAGAGTCACTACTCTGAATGGCATCTTGGAAGTTGTGTAAGCCATCATCAACTATGATGTCTTACTTGACTCTTCGTCTCACGAGTCTCGAGTAATCATTTAACTTCCGAACGATTGATTTAATGAATATCTTATTGCTAAGGTCCTCATAGAACCTTATCAAAACCCAGGCATTACTATCTGGGACTTAACCTAGAGGGAGGATTATAACTCAGAGTCACTTGCCATGCATCACACCATGTCTAACAAAGTGCGATTTATGCTCTCTAACACACCGATGTGTTAAAAGACTTTACCTGAGAGAAAATCACATTTTCTTTTTAATTTACGCAAGATTTATACATCTAAGTATTCAACTCTTCGATCTAATCAAAGCGGTTCAAATACTTCTGTCATTTTGTTCTCTATTTTTTCAGACTTGTGTTTCTTCAAGAACATGTGTCGTAATAAAATAAGAATAACTTATCCTGGCTAATTTAGACTTGGGTCCGGCTACATCCGTATGTACCAGACTACGAGTTCAAGAACTACTTCTCCCACTATCTTAGAATATTGTGTTTTTGATTCAATCGGTAAACATAGAACAATCCTAGCTTAGCATATGTTCAATTTTAGATATAGATAGAATGAATTTTCTCTAACTATATCCTCCCACTATTTTTGCAATCATTTTAAGCCATAATAATGAATGATTAAATTAAATTAAATTAATGGGAAAGAGATCCAACCACCCTAAACCGCACAACCTTGAGTATGCTCAACGAATTGCTTGACTCTGCGATTGGTAGATCACTCTTCATCAATCATATCATATATGATTCTCTTATTCGTTTTTACCCCTAGCCACTTATGATCATGAGTGTGCTTATCTGAATCACAATGACTAGTCTAGTCGGACCCTTGTTTTCGTGTCTAGCTTAACTTACACCGGCACTCGGTGTATTCACGACACGATGGTTTGGGTCAAGTCTAGACTACATCTCATGTATTGAGAAATTGGTTTCTATAAAGGGTCAATGTCATAGCTTGAGTGTGCTCAACAACTATAACATGGAACCTATAGTTGCCAACCTCTAAAACAAGGAGAGCTACGACTAATCTTGACAAAGATTTTTAACGTAATTGACTTAGATATAATCGACGATGTCATCATAATCATAATTCGCATCCTTCGGTTCAGCGGAACACGGCCAGGGAATTGACTAAGACATGATCACTTATCCCCAGTCTAGCTAGGGTGATCCAACAAACTTAGCCAAGCATATTGACCGGATCATGGTCCATTGATGGAAACTTATTATTCATATGTGTCCCGTACGATTATTAATGGCTTCATTAAAACTAGTTAATCCTATCAACTAGTTGAATCCTAAAATTCGAAATTATTAGCATTGGTTAATACTTTTATTAAGTCCTTATAAACTATAAGGAATGATTTTTAAGGTTCTATCCTAATCGTGCATTATGCATTAAATTTTTTTTTAAATCATAGCAAAGAAATCTAAAATTATCTCATTATAATTAGATGGCTTTTACTGGCTAACCTAAAAGGCTTTCTTGAATTATCATATAATAAGCATGAATTTAGAATAATCATTTAAAACGCTAAACTAACTTTATCGCATAAAATCAGCATGCATCTTATCAACTTAAATATCGCATAAAAAAGTTTCTAACTATTTAAAAATTATCAAATAATTATTAAACATGAAAAATATATTAAAATTTGTCCTATAAATAATAATATGCAACTTATATTTTAACGCTTAAATTATAGGTATGATTTTAAAACATAAAAATTTTTATCTAATAAAAATCAATAGTTTCTTAAAAATTATCACATAATTTTTATTTCAAAAAATTTTGTTTTAAAATCATCACATAAAATTAGCATGCTTGTAACGACCAGTTTTCATCGTTGCGTTATCAGTATTCACTCGTGTATTATTTTTCATGTATCCGTATTTGGATGTATCTGACCCGTACCCGTACCAGTTGCTAGCCTCATACGTATTAGCTTTCATTATTATTATTTTCATTGTTTTCTGTTAACTTTTAAAATTATTTTAAAATGCATCTTCTTAAAATTTATTTTAATTACCAATTCAAAATTCAAATCTGAATTTAAAACTTTTTAAATGTTTAAAATACTTTTCATGTTAGAACCCTTTTAATATACTTGATTAGCCCTAATAACCCCTTTTATAACACCATCAAATTATTTTCTTTAACCTTCCTAATATGGCTTAACCCTTTAAATGCTAATCCTAATAATAATAATTTTAAATACGTTATATATATATATATGAATTCAAATCCCATTTCCTATTATACCTATTAATTTCTTTTCAAACTTTCCTTATTACACCCCATTTAGACCTATGTTAATTAGCTCTAATTTCCCCTTATTATTCCTATTAATAAGAATTCAAGTCACTTCCTCATTTAAACTCTAACCTCATCTTCACGTGCTGTACGTTGCTAGACCCTCACATATCAGCACCTGATATCATAAGAACCCAAGGCTATTATAAAAATAAAACCCAAGGATTCGTTTCTCCCAATACCCAGCAACCCCACTTACCCTATTTCTCCTTTATAATTAGACCCTAGGCTCTCCTCTTTCTCCCCACCCTCAACTAGCCTAGCCCCCCTACCCTTGCACCCTTGCCCATCCACGCACGCGAGGCCCAGCTCCTCGCCCCCTCCCTCTGCCGTTCGCCCCCCCGACCAACGCGCACGACGCTTCTCCAGCCACGCCAACCTCCCTCCGCTCGAATCCTAGCGCACGCCTCCGAGCACCAGCCACGCCGGCGACGCCGCAGCGGATCTCCCTCCGCTAAGAACTCCAGTCTGATCTCCCTCCGACGTTCCGTGGGCCCAGTCGCCGCCCGCCGAATCCATCTCCACCCCCGTACGTCGAGCGCCACCTCCCCTCGTCCCGAGTCCTCTCTTGCGCTTGCAACGCCGCAGCGAGGCCAACGCCTCCCGTCTCCGAGCTCCGAACGCCACCCTCGACAAATCTTCGGTGCTCGAACCACCCCGCCTTCCTCCTCCCCTCACCGGAACTTCGACGACCGGCGGCTACCTCGTGACTCCGCCATCCTTCACCCACTCCGACACCGCCCTTCCCAGCGGCTCACCCTCTCATCGGTGCCCCACCGACGGTGCCTCCACCGTCCGTGACTGCCCCTCGCTCCCCGAGCTCGCACGTCTGATTCGGGAAATAAATTGCTTATTCCCTCCCATTTTTGGTTATATTATGTGTATATCATGTTTAATTTGGCGTTGATACGTGTGTTTTAGTGATATCTTGAATTATTAGCGCCTAAGCTCTTTTTATACATAAAATACGATTTTTATGGACTAATTTTTTCTCCCCATATTTTTCAGGTACTTCTGGGATTTTTCTGGAATTTCTGGAATTTTTCCAGAATTTTTGGGAATTTCCAGCTATTTTTGGGGATTATTTGGAGCTAAAAGGCTATTTCTGGAATTTCAGAAAGAAAAAAAGAAAATTAAAAAAACAAATTAAAAAGCCCTATGGGCCGGCCCACAGCTGTCGCTGCTGTTAGTTTTAAAAAAATGAATTAATAAAAAAACAACAAACCCAGCGGGCCGGCCCAGCGGCCGGCCCGCTGAAGCGCGCGCGCACAGAGAGCGGGGGCACGCGCGATGCGCGTGCCCCTGAATTGGTTTGGCGGACTGAGCGCCCGCCCACTGTTGCGGGCGGGCGGGTGACTTGGGGCCGGGATCCGACCCGGCCCCGTCCTAATTTGCTATAAGCGCGCGCGGGGAGCGGGTCCGGGCGCCTATCTTTGACCCGATTAGCCCAAAAATCAGACCTGAATGCGAATTGGGGGTTTTATTTTGCCTGAGAGCATTTCCAGCGGGCATCTAGATTTTACTATTCTATTAGGGGGGTTTGAGGCCCCTTCTCCTTCCCCAAGAGCTAGGGCTTGGGCTTGGAGGCCATTGGAGGCTAGGGAAGCTTGGTGGAGGAGCAAATTGGTAGAGGGAAGCTCATTTGGAGAGATCTTGGGTGGAAAATTTCCTCTTCCCTTTTGTATTTTTGCATCGCTCAATTTGTAATGAATTTGAATTAGTTGTGAATGAAAATTCAATCTTTTATTTCATGATGATTGAGTAGTGTAAATTGCTTGGGTTGTGATTCTTTAATGTTGTGTGTTAATTTTAGCCCTAAGTTACTCTTGCCTATTATCATGTTAATGTTGGATGTTTCATTAGGCACAATTTGATTGGCTATGTCCCGAGAGGGCACAATTTGAGAAAATACCATGCTCTTAATTTGATTAGTGCTTCGATGAATCGTCCATCCCTATTGCAATATTTCACGTTCATGAAAGCTAAACTTTCCGATTGGGCTTCCTTAGCCGGATGAACTATTGAGATATACGCGGTAATTAGAACTTAATTAACGCCAATCTAAATGAACCCACAACCCATGCTCCTCGCCTAGCTATCCTAAATCCCCTTTGGCTCTCCAACCCTACCCACTTAAGTTAGAATTTTAGTTTCACTTCACGATTTTCCCACACACTCCCATCCACCGTTAGTTGAGTTAGTTGTAAAAAACTTTATTTTTCTTTATCCATCAAAACTTGTGAACGTAGAACGAATTGTCCCTGTGATCCGACCCGGTACTCACCGGTTATTTTTATATTGCATTGACGCACCTACGCTTGGGAGTGGAAGGCGTGCACTTGCGCGTTTTCCGAGTCAACCAACGTCCCACCTTGCTTCGACTTCCTCCTAACCGTGCGCAACTTCCCCACCACCACGCACCGTCTGGACCGCCGCCCAACGCCGCCCGAAGTCGCCGACCTTCATCCCCGACCATGGACTTCCACTCCGCCTCTTCGACTTCATCAGCGAGCATCATACGGTAGCAAGGTGGCGATGATACGATAAGCTTGTAACATAACTGCTTATATATATCATGTATATAGGTAGGTGTGGGTTATTATATAAATTAGATTGCCTGTAGTTCGAATATAACTCTGTAAATTTAAGACACCTACCTAAATTAGCCCTTGTTCGTACAAATAATGTACTACCCTATTAGTAGCTTATACTAGTGGGGTAGGGACCGTAGCCCTTATATCACCTTATGCTTATATGAAATGTGCTATAAACTTTAATTATTTAGTATAATAAAGCTAGTTAATATGTAAGTGGATCTGTTACTTTACTAAGTTAAACTATTAACTTGTTATCATGAATATGTCGACACAGATATTTTCTGCCTTGGCGCCTGGTTGCTCAAATCGCGTCGCTTCAGGCAAGTATATTACTTTCCACCAATTTATCTAGGTGCAAGTATTTACCACCTGTAAGAATATCAAAGGCGGAAGTATTTTTATCGCATGCCATTTTAAGTACAACACAAATCGCTTTTCAAAAGTAAGTTGCCTAATAACTATTGAAATGACATAATAATCCTAATGATGTATGGTTTGTTTGTTTTTACTTTCCAAGTGATGTTTTCATTTTAACAATGTATGGAAAATCTTCTTCTCGCTTGATGTGCCACTACTTGTGGAATGAATGTCTCTGATGAAATGTGATATTGGGCCCTTGGGGCAAATTACGGATTATTGGGCCTTCGGGCAATTACGGATATTGGGCCGCGGGCCATTTACGGAATGTTTGTCATACGGCAAACATTGAACTACGGATTGGCTTATTGACACTTTGGGTGGGGTAGTCTAGTGTAGTAGAGGCTGGAAAGCTGGATTACACTCTATGGGTGAACTTGACCGACACCTGGCCGGGTCGGTGAGTAGAGAGTCACGGGTAGCTCCCGTTGACTTGGGTGTAATGCTAGTCACCTCCCCCTCGGACACTGGGCTTGTCACTAGTTACGAGATTGATTGTTGCACTCTTTTTACCTCTGCTAATGCTGTGGCGTAACCTGCTAAACTTATTGTCACGATTATTGCTGTACACACTACACTTGTCACGATTATTGTTGTACACACTACACTCGCCACAATTATTGTTGTACACACCACACTTGCTATACTCATTGCTGTAAACACTACACTTGTCACGATTATTACTGTACACACCACACTTGCTATACCCATTACTGTACACACTACACTACTCATGCTCGTTACTTTGCACATTACACTTCGCCTGCTCATTACTTTACACACTACACATTGCTATGCTCACATGATCTTTGTGCTGCCATATTATCAGAATCATATTGCTTCATTTATCCCTAAAGCTTTATAAAACTATATTATCTTACCGAGGGTCCTTTATTACTAACATTTTTAAATCTTGCATAGCGACCCTCGCTGACGTATATTTCCTTGTCTATGAAATATACGTTAGGTTTTGAGCAGAGTTAACCGAAGAGTTCATTTGGAGATTGAGCAGGAGGACCAAGAAAATCAGGAGCACGAGATCACTGCTGAAGACGGCAGACACATTACAGCTTGTTAAAATTTTAATAATTGTTGTTGTATTCTTTCAGGTGTAACTTTATTTGGTGTAACTGTTGTAATGGCCATGCGGGGCCTTAATTCTTTGTGTACCTGTAATCTGGATGTTGAGTGTAATAATGCCATTATTTGTTGTTCCGATTGTTCGCAAGCAAGAACCTGCAAATGTTTAAATCACATACGCTTATTGGGTTGGGGCTTCACCGCTCCAGCCCAAGCGGGCCCACTCGCGTCCTCGCTCCCAAGTATAATGGGAAGCGGGGCGTGACAATGCTACTAAAGGATTTTATCACATAAAATAATTTTTTAAAGCATCTAATAACAAGTGGTCTCATTTTAACATTATCTCATAAAGTTAGAATAGATTTTATATGCATTTAAAAAGCATTCTTGTATGTATAAATATTGCAGTCCTTATATCAGAAGTAGACCTAAAGCTTTCATACCACTGATGGGTTTTGAGGGATCCTTAGGGCATATTTCTATGCCCGTCCTACGTCGGATGGACGATAGAGGCAAAAGGAAAAGCAAGCAGCGGAAAACGTTAAACTATTTAACGAGCAAGCCCTAAGGATTTTAAGACACTAGTCAGGATCTCTACTGTCTTGAGGTGGATCTAACCACCCCAAGATAGATCTAAGCTACTGTAATATAATACATGAAATGCTTAATTAAACTACATACCCTGAACTTTTCTTGCACCAGCAAAGTGTACCAAACCGCATCCCAAGCCGATCCTCGTCCCGAGCTGAACCGCTTCCCGAACCGCACCAGGTCCCGAGGCGAGCAACCCCTTGTCGCTGAGCCAACCATGCGTCGAAGAAAGTTTCACTTTGAGTGGATATTTTGCCAGGAATCCAGATCGAATCCGAGCCCCTTCGTGGCTTTGCTAGAGCCCTTCAGGAGCAAAGGAGAAATATAAGGAGAAGAGGATATTTATTTTAAGCTTAGATCCGTGCGTACTCCAAACTTTTGGGAGCTGCTCAATCTAGAGCTTGGGACGAGATATGAGGAGGGGGCAAACCCCTATTTATATAGGCGGCTGACCCCTCCCCTTTACTCCACTTCCGATGTGGAACTATAATTATTTGGAGATTTTACTTTGCACATAACATGAATTTCACAAATGAAATGTTTGAGCAATTAAATCCCTCCCATCATAGACCTCCAAGACTGATGTCACACACCAATGCGAAGATGGTTGAATGGTGAACGCGTATGAAAAATGACACTACATTCCGAGTCCGTTTGGCCCCTCAAACAAGGCTCCAAAGTCAGCCAAAACACCTGCTTTACGCACAGACCCAGCCGCCAGAATATACAATTCCTTATGGTTCAGAACCCTCTCTGTAGGGCCCACTGCGCGGGCCCCATAGCTGTCACAGATCCTAGCTTGGCGTGTGCTCAGCACATACGCGGGCGTGTGCTGAGCACGTGCCTGCAGCGCGTGGCAAGCGGAGCCCCGCCTGCATGAAGCGGGTGGGCCCTGACGGCTGCTTGCGGGCCCCGCCTGCAAGTATGCAGGCGGGCTGAGCCTGTAAGAGGGAAAAGGGGCGGGCTAAGCCTGCCCCTAAGTGGCGCCCAGTGTGCCTGGGCCCGACCCAAGCCGATGGCAGTGGTCTGGGCTCGAGCCCAGCCTGACTGGGTCGCACCTAGGATACCTGGGTTCGACCCAGCCACTTGAAGTGGCCTGGGCTCGAACCCAAACAGCCTGTTCGAGCCCAAATGGCTTGTGTACTCTCCTCTTTTGGTGTTTCAAGCTCATTCTGAGTCTGATTTTGACGCGGTTTGAACCTTCGTTTAGAGCGGGATGATCCCGTCATCCAGGTATCCGTTTCAGCACGTTTATTATATTAAATATGTGCGTAATTAATTTACTACATATTTAACTTCCTTTGCATCATATGCAAAAATGTCTACATCTATTATGAAAAATCATTTGCATCAAATACAAATCATCTGAGGGCATACATCCCCCAACATATCCCGAATGCAGAAGATAATTGCAAAATCGTTGCAGTATTCTATCTCTTGCATCAAATGCTTATTCTCCCTAATTTCTACATATTACTTGATGAAGGTCGCACTCTGTGTGAGACCCTACAGATGACCCTACTACTAGTGGGGCTCAAAGCCCCAGACAGCAGTAACCGCGAGCAGCAGGTGCCATCCCTGTTTCAGCTTCATACTTATGTGGTTAGTCATTGACATGAGTATTGTCGGGACCACCCTGAATGTGTCTGTGATGAATAACGCAGTTTTAGTCTATTCGTTAAAACTATGCCGTTTGTTTCAAGCCTAGGGTACGGTCAAACTGTCTACCCCAATAGCTCAAAGCCGGTTAGTCTCTATCGATCTTTAGTCAAATAATGTTGGACTTCTTCCAACATACTCGGGCTAGAGTTTTCACTATAGATCGAACTAACACTAGACAATAACTCCCATTGACCGGGAGAGATGATCATATCTTGGTCATTACTCTCCTCGCACGCTTCAAATGTCACCCAACCAAGGACCTTTCAACGGGGCTTACCCAAGGCTAGATCAGTAATCTAAGTGACACCATTCACACACAAGTTCGTACAATGACCTCAAGTCAAATGACCAACTTGTCTATCATCACTAAGAGTTATCATTGACAGATTGGTCAATCATAACAATATGATAACTCTTGTTGGGTCGTTTAGTGATCTCATTCTCCAATAAGCACCTGTGTCTCGTCTTCGACTTCACCAAGTCAAACGATTATGAGATCATCATCACCGATATACGGTGAAGACTAAAATACTATGGTCTATCCGATATTTCGATATCCTTTTCTCGAAACATCTACGACCACGAACGTTTCTAGACTTATGCTACTAAGAGTCAAGCACTTCTCCATGATCAGCATCCTCATCTCGATACATGTTTGACCTTGCATTAAGTCTCAGGACTTTACCTAAGTTTCTAATGATTACAAAATTTCTATTAACTTAGATAAAAACTTACCAAACAGCTTATTATTATTTTGAACAAGATGTCTGTATAGATTCACATGGATGAATTTGCATCGAGGGCATACCCATCTCTAAACACCCCCATCTCGGCAGCTAGCCTTCGAATCTGGAGTGGTCATGCGGGGCTGGCGACAGTCGAATACTCGCCTGAATTGAGGTTGTGGGGGCGGTGACGGCCCAATACTTGCCCTCTAAAAGAAATCCAGGGCAATGCACTGCCAACAGAGGCTGTTGGGTCGGCTCCTCCCTATCGCCCCCTCGGCAGCTAGCCTTCAAATCCGGGGTGGTCATGCGGGGTCGGCGACGGCCGAATACCCGTCCAAATTGAGGCTGCAGGGTCGGCGACGGCCCAATACCCGCCCTCTCAAAGAGCTCTGGGGTAGTGCACTGCCAACATAGGCCGTGAGGTCCAGTCCTCACTATCATCCCCCTCTCAGCAGCTAGCATTCAGATCCAGAGTGGTTACGTGGGGTCGGCGACGGCCCAATACCTGCCCGAATTGAGGCTGCGGGGTCGGCGACGGCCAAATACTTGCCTTATCAAAGAACTCTGGGGTAGTGCGCCACCAACAGAGGCCACGAGATCGACTCCTCCCTATCACCCCACTCTCGGCAGCTAGCCTTCAAATTCGGAGTGGTCATGCAGGGTCGGTGATGGCCCAATACTCGCCCGCATTGAGTTTGCAGGGTCGGCGATGGCCCAATACCCGCCCTCTCAAAGAAATCCGGGGCAGTGCACCTCCAACAGAGGCAGCAGTGTCGGCTTCTCCCTCTCTCCCCCATCTCAGCAGCTAGCCTTCAGATCTAGAGCGGTCATGCGGAGTTGACGACGGCCCAATACCCGCCCTCTCAAAGAACTCCGGGGCAATGCACCGCCAACAGAGGCCGCGAGATCTGCTTCTCCCTATCGCCCCCTCTGGGTAGCTAGCCTTCAGATCCAAAGTTGTCATGCAGGGTCAGCGACGGCCCAATACCTGCCCTCTCAAAGAACTCTGGGGTAGTGCATCACCAACATAGGCTGTGGAGTCGTCTCATCCGTATCGCCCCCTCTCAACAGCTAGCTTTCAGATCCGGAGTGGTCATGCAGGGTCGACGACGTCCCAATACCCGCTCTCTCAAAGAACTCTGGGGTAGTGCGCCGCCAACAGAGGTCGTGGGGTCGGCTCCTCCCTATTGGCCCCCCTCTCGGCAGCTAGTCTTCAGATTCGGAGTGGTCACGTGGGGTCAGCGATGGCCCAATACCCATCCGAATTGAGGTTGCGAGGTGGGCAACGACCCAATACCTTCCCTCTCAAAGAACTCCGAGACAGTGCATCGCCAACAGAGGCCACGGGGTCGGCTCCTCCCTATCGACCCCCTCTCGACAGCTATCTTTCAGATCCGGAGTGGTCATACGGGTTCGGTGACGTTCCAATACCTACCCTCTCAAAGAACTCCAGGGCAGTGCACCGCCAAAAGAGGCCGCGGGGTTCGCTTCTCCCTATCGCACCCTCTCGGCAGCTAGGCTTCAGATCCGAAGTGGTCATATGGGGTCGACGACATCCCACTACCCACCCTTTAAAAGAACTCTGGGGCAGTGTTCCGCCAACAGAGGCCGTGGGATCGGCTCCTCCCTATCTCCCCCCTCTCGGTAGCTAGCCTTCAGATCTGGAGTGGTCATGCGGGGTCGGTGATGGCCCAATACCCACCCCCTTAAAGAACTCTGGGGCAGTGCGCCGCCAACAGAGCTACGTGTCGGCTTCTCCCTATCGCCCCCCTCCTGGCAGCTAGCTTTCAGATCCGAAGTGGTCATACAGGGTCGGTGACAGCCCAATACCTGCCCTCTTAAAGAACGTCAGGGTAGTGCACTGCCAACAGAGGCCGTAGGGTCGGCTCCTCCCTATCGCCCCCTTCTCGGCAGCTCACCTTCAGAACCGGAGCGGACGTGCAACTCCACAACATTCTCCTTCTCCTCAGCCTTGGGCTCGTCAATTGCAAAATGTTGGGGGCATACATATACAAAAGCATAGTTCACACAACGGAAAAAAACAACAACAAGCGACAGTTAAGGAAACAAATTCAAATTTTATTTCATATTTACTGATTACATCTCAGGGTCAAAACAAAAAACAAGACTCTAGGCTCGGCCACAGGTCTGGCCATAAAATTTTGCCCTAGCCTATGGCACCTTGCCTCGACCGCCACTTCCATGATTGCCGCCTTCCGGGGCCTGGGAGTCCGCCTGGTCGCCTTCGTTGTTACCACTGGTCGAAATCTCTGCAACTTCGGCCTTAGAAGCGGTAGAAGCCTTCGCTTCGTCATCAGACACCACTGATAGCCAGATGAAGTCGATCTCCATGCTGGGGTAGAGCGTCCCCAAACTCGCCTTCTCCCTCTCAAAGACGGCCTCCAGACCATCATCGAATCCCTCTACCCTTATGGCCGTCAGCGCAGGGACGAGCTCGCTGTTCTGATACTAAAGAATGGCCTGGACCCTGACCTTGTCCAAGTCGACCTTCGCCAGCTTAGCGTTCTACTGCTCCAGCTCGGTGATCTTCGTTCCGGTCGCCTCTCTCTGAGGCCAGCAGCTTCTCAGCAGCGACCATTTAGGCCTCTTCTTCACAGGCCCTCTCCTGCAGCTCCCCGACGGCCCTCTCCAGTATGGCAATCTCGTCCTTCTGGGTCCGATAATCCCCAAGGACCTTCGCCAGCCTCTCGGTGGCATCCTTCAGCTTCACCTCGGTGCCCTTGAGGGCGACCACCTTTCTCCTGAGTGCCGCCTCGAGCCGGTTAACCTCCGTTGAGTGTCGTTGAAGGGACACCGAGCGGCGACTGCCTATAGAGAAGATCAAAAATTATTAATATATCGAAAAGAGAAGAAGTCCGGCATCTTCGGTAAAGGGAGACAAACCTGCATGCTATGCCTGATGGTCATGTCACAGAGGCATTCAGCACCAACATCCTACAAGGCCACTCGACCCCTCGGTAGCACACTATCCTCTGCCAGGTGGGCTGCCACACCGGCCTCGTCGAAGATGACTCCTGGTCCCCCACCGGGCACGACGATCGACTCCGGCGGGATGGCGAGAACCGCCTCCTTCGTCGACTTGAAGGTGGCAAGTGCGGCCTCGCATCTCGAATGGCCCGACTTCCCCAGTTCGTACGACAGGCATCCATAGGGCCAGGTCGCCACAATGGGATGGCTGGTAATGGTTGACACCATCGGAGGTCTCAATGGGGCAGCCGTACTAGAGGGGACAACGGCCGGGGTGCTGACCGGTGGGACCTGGTACTCGGTGGTCACTGGGTGACCGCGGGCTCCCCTGGATCGAGGTTGACTACTATGCTAACTGCCACCTCGCTCGAGCAGGATAGAGGAGCTGTGGCCACAGCCTCCTTCCTTGACTTCTTTATCCGCTCCCCTTTCTCGGCCCGAGTAGTAGCGAACGCTTCCTGTAACATCAGCTTTCCGACCGTTCTTATTTTTGCACGTACTTTCCTCTTTCGTACGCATATTTTTCTTTGCCCTTTCTTCTATCCGGAATACACGATGTTATATGTCATTGTGACCGTATGGACGAGTAGTTATTTGTGGGATTTTTGGTGAATGTCATTTCATGGGTCGTTCTCCCACAAATCAGCTTTGAATGAAGGGCTGTTTTGGCCTCTACACTTCAGTGCTTAGTTATTATTTTTATTTTCGTTCTCGGTAGCCTTAGCTTAAGACCGGACCCTGTATCCTCAATCCTCTCGTCGCCATGGTCGTTCTGATATTTTTTTCATAATTTTCGGACACCGTTTGCTTGGCATATCACCCTAATTATCTTCAAAGCCCGTTTAGCCTAACCCAAATTTGAAATTCAAACTCTAATCAAATCTCATGAGATTTTCTACGTGTCATGAGGGATTCTCATTGTCACCCTCACCCTGGTTTTCCCATCTTTGCACACCCCCTCTCTCACACACACTCTCCTAGTCATCCTTAAGTACACCCCACTTCATACACATTTTAGCACCTTCCTCAGCTTTTAAACAATCCACGCATGAGAGCCCTAGGGCACGCACCTCCTAACCACCGCACTCCCTCTTCACCCACGTGCTGATCTTGCCACCGCCGGTGAGGGTTTCATCCACGCCCCACCTAACTCCAGCAACCTCCACCTCCTACCTCTCTTCCCTCTCCATTTATCTCCCTCTCCCTCTCTTCCTAAACCATAAAACACACCCAGGTTGTGGCAGCTGGCCAGCCTCTTTCGGCCGCCCCCGGCCACCGCCGGCCACCCTTGGCATCCCCTCTTCCTCGACAACAACTTCCCCTCTCCCCTACACTCTTTCTCCCTCAAAACACCTCTCAAACCCATTGAAAACCCATCAAAACATAGATTTTGACAGATATATACATCGCCAGAAAACGCCCACGCTCACCACCATCCGGCGACCGCCGGTGACCACCTCCACTCCATCGGAAACCCCTCGACCCCCTCTACCTACTGCAAGTGTCCTTTGCCCCCTCAGGTCGCCACATCTTTGCGGCGATCCAAAACAGCGACCCGTTGTGCAAATCTATCCTTTCGCCTTCTCACGGACGGCCGCCACCGTGTGCAGCCGCCGTCGACCACCCACCATATCGAGCAACCCCCCGTTGACCTCCTTTAATCCTCAACAGTCCCCTTTGCTCCTAGGAGTTCACGCACATCGCAGATCTCGCGTGTTTTTCGACGTCATAGCCGTCGTCGTGACGTTTCGTTACGCTACCCGCAACCGAAGAGATCCAACACTGTGTTCGCTATTCTCACCTTCCCCTCACTGTCTGTACGTGTCTCGTTGTGCTATCTACGACCGAGACGTTGCTGAAGACGCAGATCTATCACTGTTCAGACCCGACATCAGATCTACGATCAAACGCCGGAAAGGTTAGCCTCCTAACGCGTAGTAAGAACCCACATCGTAGCAAATCTAAAACCTAATCTAAAAGGCATCAACGATAACTAAGTTTACATTTCTGCTCCTTTAAAATGTTGTTCAATCATAGACATCAATGAACGGACTTGAATATCTATGCACATAGGGTAGAACGTCGATTAGGCTGAAACGAATCAAAAGATGTGACTTTGGACTGTTAGGGTAGTCCCGCTGAACTTAGAAACTTACCGTAATAGGAATGATGAAAAATGCGACCTGACATCTCCGTTGTCCCGTTTCAGATGGACCCTCGCCGACGTGCCGCTTCGACGAGACGATCCAGACTGACGATGCACTCGCCACTACAGGCAAGTATTTCCACTTGCGTACTTTCGGCCATGTTTAGGCCATCTCCTTAAACTGTAAAAGTACGACTAAAGAGAACCCGACGTGAAATGATAGCGTCCGAGACCCCCTTGACAGCTTTGACTTGACGACGAAGTCTAAGCACAAACAACAATAACTGACACCCTAGGTTCTATCTATATGTGCGTGCGTGTGGACCCCCTAGAATGAACAACTCCTTACTACTTGGCATGTCATGAAATGTTACAAAAATCCTACGGGCATTTCAGATGCTCTCCACGCGTGAGTGATCCCTGTTACAAAAAGCCTACGGGCATTTCGGATGCTCTCCACGCGAGAGTGATCCCTATTACAAAAAGCCTCCGGGTGTTTCGAATGCTCTCCCAGCGAGAGTGATCCAGGTATTGTCTTGTCTTGAGCACTAGAGTTTGGGGTAGGGTTGCGCGGCACACAGGGAGAGGGTCTGGCCGCCCTCAAACCATAAGGCGTGAAACCTTCGTGACACATACGGTACTTCTTGTCTTGTCCTGTCTAGTCCAGTCTAGTCCTGTAGCCAGTGGCACATGTTACGGCTATTGTCTGTCACGTTTAATTTCCTGCCCCGTTTTTACTTTCCTTGTATAATAGTGTAACTGTCATGTCATGACAACTGCATGTACTCAACCAGTAAAATGTTGTTAAAAATTATTTCACACTTGCAGTAGAGTCTAAGATTTCCTTGTAGACTTTACCTGACGTACAACTCCTTTTCTCTTGGGTGTTGTACGTCAGGTACTGAGCCAGAGTACGTGGGCGAGCCAGAGCCACCTGAGGACATGGAGCAGGAGGACGTTGACTCGGAGTATTTTCCTGACGAGGACCAGTCCTAGAGCTACTTTCCTGTTGCTGATCTTCAGAGGTTTTATCGCTTTCTAGTTCGGGTGCATAGCACCGTTTTACTTTTGCTTAGGTTGGGTGCTTGCACCATTAGTTTACTTTCTGCAGTTGTGGCCATGATGGTCATTACTTTCCTTTTTAGACTCTCGTACTTCTGGATATCTTTTGTGGAATAAAATGAATGCATCTTTCTTTCTGTACTTTCTGTTGTTCCGAATTTTTATAAATGCAAGAACCTGTAATATTAAATGGTAACTCTACAGACGCTTATTGGGTCTGAGCCTTACAGCTCCGGCCAATGCGGACCTTAGTCACGTCTCACTTCCGTAGTTTTGGGAAGCTGGGCGTGACATGTTTTAGTGGTGGCCCATGTAGGTCCGCAAAAAGTTCGGAACCATAAGAGTACCGCATTCATTTAATATCCAGTTTAACATGTACAAGTCTAAATTAGGTTTTTCTTGTCTTAGATTGTAGGAAGACTTAGATAGACATCCAGGTTTGATAGTCAGGCGCCTTGGTTAAGATTTAGTCATACTCGTCTTTGGATAACCTAGTAGCCTCTCACCCGGCTCTGACCACGTTAGATCTCTAGAGTACTTCTTTTAGTCGTTCGTTCGGGTCCACCAACTTCGGGTCCAGCAGAACGTAATCTTGACTCGCTTAGGACTCTTCCCTGAGATCACTACTACATTCTACTTCATTTGGAAGTCTTAGTGCTGAGTTCTCCTGATCTTTAAACAACCCGATGATTAGAACCCCAGATTTCTAGCTTCTTCCTAATCGTTATTCTTCTGTGTTATCGACCGTAGAATTCCATCATAGCCCTTCATGAATCAAACCGTAAGGCGTATTCATCATGCGATCATATTCTTTGCCCCCGATTCCCGTGATCGTTTCATGACGATTATCGTTAATTCTTTGAATCTTCCCCATTGCAAATTCTGATTTCTCTAAAAGTATTTTCGAAATTTCTTATTAAATTCTTCGCTCAGTTTAACTTCTTTGAAAACCCCTTATTATATATTTAAATTTCTTGCTTTTTGGTTGAGTTAAAGTTCTTTCTTGGATTTTGAAACCTTTTTTGTCGTAATATTTAGTTACTACCCCGTAATCATTTTCTAGCCGGCATTTTTTGTATTTCAGTTTTAAAAACCTTGTTACCATTTTTTATACCATCTTTTTCTAAACGACGAAATTTATTTTAACCACTTACAGTACATACTTTTAGAATATTTTCCTAAGCTAAATAGAACTTCAATTTTTTTTAAATATCAGTTCTATGTTCATCGTGTGCTCATACTTCAAAAATCTTTGTATAAATCTATTTCCATTTGCGAAACAAATCACTACCTCGCCCTACTCTTTATTCCTTAGTCTAAGTCTTTTTTCGAGTTGTAATATTCTACCATCTGCTCGCTATTTCTACATATTTTTATAAGTATAAATATATGATACCATATTTTACACGTAATCCCTCTTTCATCTATTTAATTATTTTGAGCAATATTTTTTAGTCCTACCCAACCAGCTATCTCCTTATCTCGCCTTATTTGAACTCGTTCCTTCCGATCATATTTCGTTACACTTTTGGTTTCGGTTTCCTTTCTTTTGTGTAGACATTAGTGCTTGTAGTTGCCTGTGTCAATTCTAGTTTAGTAATGGCCATTGGTTTCTGTGATGTTGTCGTGATGCATGTATATAGGTAGAGTGTGTGGACCTGTATGAGTGTGCTACCTTTAGGATATTAATGATTGTCTCTTGTGTCATATATGTATACTCAGTGTTACTCGTGATATATGCATGAAGTTGTATGAATGATGGTATTTATATTTGTGTGGATAGTATCATTGCATGTAATTCCTTAGACTTAGTCTTTTATATTATAGTATAGCTTATTTTTGGTTGCATGTGATTGTATCAAAACTTTTGTTTTCTTTTAAACCAAATCATTAAAGTTTTGAAACTAGCCCTCAAAGATCACAGCCCCTTATGCTCCCTCATCCAACCACATCTCCACACGTTCTTTTTCCACATGTTTTAAAATATGCCTTTGGCCTTAAACAACCTTTTCTTTTCTTTCCCTCTTCGGAGTGTTATCTTATTGTTGTTATATTATTAGAACTGGTTATTATTGCCATAAGATTATGGTTGCGGGTAGCCATAGTGTGAGGTGAGATATGAGGTAGCGGTGATTAGTTGATTTTGAACACAAGGATATTAGATTAGATTTCTTTGGATGAAAAGAATGAGGTAACCAAGACTTATTAATAATACCAATGTGTAATGGACTCAATGGGAATTCTGGATGAATGAAATTATACACAGGAAGGCGAGAACTTATCAGATCTTAAACATAGACGAGTGGTAGATATGAGTGCTATGAAGGTATAGTATGATTTAGAGTGATCAGGAAATGAGTAGAGCATTTAAAGCATCAAGACTTGATTATTAAGTTGGGGTGAGAAGACATTGGAATTACACGACGTGTTGGGATGAATGGATAGTTATGATTACAGATTTAATATGATTAGGAGATTAGATAATAGTGGTAAGGATAAAGGTGGTCTGATGGTTTATTGATTATGGAGAAGAGATTTATGAGTCATTATGATGGAGAATATATTGGGGACGAGATGATTGTTGATTTGTAGTCGGTAATGTGGATTTATAGTTAAGTTCTAGGATGTGATTCTAGGTGTAGCATTATCCAGTGGATGACGAGTAATGATGAATTATTTGAGGAACGCCGATTAAAGATATATGACTAGCGATCATTATGTGGTATATGGGAGTTGTAGGCATAGGTGCTTATAAATGTTATTATTATTAGTATAAGTGATTCCGAGGGCAGAATCATTTCTAAGGTTGGTAGAATATAACGGCCGCTTTCCGACCGTTCGTATTTTTGCGCGTATTTTCCTCTTTTGTACGCGTATTTTTCTTTGCCCTTTCTTCTATCTGGAATATGCGATGTTATATGTTGTTGTGACCGTATGGAAAAGTAGTTATTTGTGGGATTTTTGGTGAACGTCAATTCACGGGTCGTTCTCCCACAAATCAGCTTTGAATGAAGGGGTGTTTTGGCCTCTACACTTCAATGCTTAGTTATTATTTTTATTTTCATTCTCGGTAGGCTTAGCTCATGATCGGACATCGTATCCTCGATCCTCTCATCGTCATGGTCGTTATGATATTTTTTTCATAATTTTTGGACACCGTTTGCTTAGCCTATCACCCTAATTATCTTCAAAGCCCGTTTAGCCTAACCCAAATTTGAAATTCAAACTCTAATCAAATCTCATGAGATTTCCTACGTGTCATGAGGGATTCTCATTGTTACCCTCACCCTGGTTTTTCCATCTTTGCACACCCCCTCTCTCACACTCCCACTCCTAGTCATCCTTAAGTACACCCCACTTCATACACATTTTAGCACCTTCCTCATCTTTTAAACAACCCACGCATGAGAGCCCTAGGGCACGCACCTCCCAACCGCCACACTCCCTCTTCACCCACGCGCTAATCTCGCCACCACCGGCGAGGGTTCCGGCCACCCCCACCTAACTCCGGCAACCTCCACCTCCTACCTCTCTTCCCTCTCCATTTATCTCCCTCTCCCTCTCTTCCTAAACCACAAAACACATCCAGGTTGCTGCCGCTGACCAGCCTCTTCTGGCTGCCCCGGCCACCGTTGGCCACCCTTAGCATCCCCTCTTCCACAACAACAACTTCCCCTCTCCCCTACACTCTCTCTCCCTCAATACACCTCTCAAACCCATTGAAAACCCATCAAAACCCAGATTTTGACAGATCTGTCCATCGCCGGAAAACGCCCATGCCCGTCGCCCTCCGGCGACCTCCGGCGACCACCTCTGCACATCGGACTCCCCTCGACCCCCTCTACCTACTGCAAATGTCCTTTGCCCCATCAGGTCGCTACATCTTCGCGGCGATCCAAAACAGTGACCCGTTGTGAAAATCTGTCCTTTTCGCCTTCTCACGGCCGGCCACCACTGCGCGCAGCCGCCGTCGACCACCCACCAGGCCGAGCAACCCACTGTTGACCTCCTTCAATCCTTGACAGCCCCCTTTGCTCCTAGGAGTTCAAGCACATCGCAGATCTCGCGTGTTTTTCGACTCGTAAATGCCGTCGTGACGTTTCGTTGCGCTACCCGCAACCGGAGAGATCCGACGCCGTGCTCGCTGTTCTCGCCTTCTCCTTGCTGTCCGTACATGTCTTGCTGTGCTACCCATGACCGAGACGTTACTGACGATGTAGATCTATCGTCATTCAGACCCGACGACCGATCTACGATCAAACGCCGGAAAGGTTAGCCTCCTAACGCGTAGTAAGAACCCACATCGTAGCAAATCTAAAACCTAATCTAAAAGTCAGCAACGATAAATAAGTTTACATTTTTACTCCTTTAAAATGTTGTTCAACCTTAGACATCGACGAACGGACTTGAATATCTTTGCACATAGGGTAGAACATCGATTAGGCTGAAACGAATCAAAAGATGTGACTTTTGACTGTTAGGGTAGTCCCGCTGAACTTAGAAACTTACCATAATAGGAATGATGAAAAACACGACCTGACATCACCGTTGTCTCGTTTCAGACGGACCCTCGCTGATGTGCCGCTTCGACGAGACGATCCAGACCGACAACGCACTCGCCACCGCAGGCAAGTGTTTCCACTTGCGTACTTTCGGCCATGTTTAGGCCATCTCCTTAAACTGTAAAAGTACGACTAAAGAGAACCAGACGTGAAATGATAGCGTCCGGGGCCCCCTTGACAGCTTAGACTTGACAACGAAGTCTAAGCACAAACAATAATAACTGACACCCTAGGTTCTATCTGTGTGTGTGTATGTGGACCCCCTAGAATGAACAACTCCTTACTACTTGGCATGTCATGTAATGTTACAAAAATCCTACGAGCGTTTCGGATGCTCTCCACGCGAGAGTGATCCCTGTTACAAAAAGCATCCTGGCATTTCTGATGCTCTCCACGCGAGAGTGATTCCTGTTACAAAAAGCCTACGGGCGTTTCGGATGCTCTCCACGCGAGAGTGATCCCTGTTACAAAAATCCTACGGGCGTTTCGGATGCTCTCCACGTGAGAGTGATCCCTATTACAAAAATCCTATGGGCATTTCAGATGCTCTCTACGCGAGAGTGATCCCTGTTACAAAAAGCATACGTGCGTTTCGGATGCTCTCTATGCGAGAGTGATCCCTGTTACAAAAATCCTACGGGTGTTTCAGATGCTCTCCCAGCGAGAGTGATCCCTGTATTGTCTTGTCTTGAGCACTTAGGTTTGGGGTAGGGTTGAGCGGTCGCACGAGGAGAGGGTCTGGCCGCCCTCAAACCGTAAGGCGTGAAACCTTCGTGACACATACGGTACTTCTTGAATTGTCCTGCCCGGTCCAGTCTAGTCCTGTAGACAGTGGCACACGCTACGGCTATTGTCTGTCACGTTTACTTTCCTGCTCCGTTTTTACTTTCCTGGTATATAAGTTTAACTGTCATGTCATCAAAACTGCATGTACTCAACCAGTAAAATGTTGTTAAAAATTGTTTAACACTTGCTGTAGAGTCTAACCTTTCCTTGTAGACTTTACCTGACGTACAACTCCTTTTCTCTTGGGTGTTGTACGTTAGGTACTGAGCCAGAGTACATGGACGAGCCAGAGCCACCTGAGGACGTGGAGCTGGAGGACGTTGACCTGGAGTACTTTCCTGACGAGGACCAGTCCTAGAGCTACTTCCATGTTGCTGATCTTCAGAGGTTTTATCGCTTTCTAGTTCGGGTGCGTAGCACCATTTTACTTTTGCATAGGTTGGGTGCTTGCACCATTAATTTACTTTCTGCAATTGTAGCCATTGTCACGCCCCGCTTCCCAAAAATATGGAGGCGAAGCGTGAGAAGGTCCGCTCAGACTTGAAGCTGCAAAGCTGCAAGTCCGATAAGCGTCAATCAACTTTAAATAGTAGGTCCTTGCAACGCGAACGAAACAAGGATAATAATAATGAAATGAGACGAAAGAGATATCTCAGAATATCCATAAAATAAGTTTCAACATCACAGAAAAAGCCACCAGGCTGAAAAGAAAAAGAGTCTAAAGGCCCACACATGGCCAACAAAAGTACAACGTACAAGGTAAAGGTGCCACACACCGACAACTAACAACAAACCTAAAACAAAAGAAAGCCCAGCAAGGTCACTAAGAATGGTCACCGGTAGCCACAAAACTCATCCTGGACAGACTTGGACTCAGGATCAGCGTCAGCAAAACATCACGTACTCAGCAACGGTCTCTGGCTCAGGGTCTAACATCTGACGCCCAAAAGAGCAAGGGGCACATGTCAGCAAGTCTACAAGAGACTTGTGCAAGGAAACTGAAACTGAAAGTAAAGCAACCTAGCAGTTCTAGCATGATGCGATGACATGGCAGTTAAAGTATGAGTGCAGCAGGTAAGGAAAAACAAGTAAACTAGCATGGCATGAGTGGCAAACTATTAACATTTACAAGGATTTCTCTAGTCACGTCTTCATGTCATGTGCAGAGTTTACGCCTTACAGCTGAAATGGCTTACTTTCACACTGAGTGGCCGCTTAACTCCGCCCCAAACCCAGAGTTTACGCCTTACAGCTGCAGTTGCTAATCAGGCAGACTCCCAGCTGAGTGGCCGCTTAACTCTTACCCCTCCCACGTGTAAACGAGCCAGGGCCTTACCCCCGAACGGGAATGCTCGCTTCTGGATCACGAGCCAGGAAGTGTTTTTCATGATGGCATAGGGGTGCACCTAGCCAGGACAAGCAAGTACAAGTATGTAGCGTATGCTACGAATGCAACAATCAACTTGGATGACAAGTAGAATGCAATGCATGGCAGTTAAAAGTGCGTACAGATAAGGATTGTAAACGTGACAGATATCAATGCATGCATGACATAGCAGGGTGACGGATCTAGCTTTGTTGTCAAGCTAGATCCCAAAGTTGCGTCTAGGCAGCTATCATTTCACTGTCTAGTCTCTTTTACGCTAAAAACAAGGAAGTGGCCTAAAAACATGGCCCTACACAAGAGTTGGCAAGTTTCACTTGCCTGCAAGTCTGCAGTCAGAAAAACACCGTCCAGAGGAGTCCAAAGTCTCAAATAACCTACGTGCACAAGTCCACCAGCCTACAGTCCCGTATTCATTATCTTCAATTAGTGAATTAACCATCACATTAAAATTTCAGTTTTTATCTTGCTAACTAGCGGTGTGGGTTCCTACGGAGCGGGGCTTACCTCAACACGACGCGAGGGCTACTCTGACGTCGGGTAGCGACGTCAGGGGTTGGATTCTGGTATCGTGTAAGGTAACTACTTCGGCCTAGAAAGGTAACAGGTCGCAGAGAACAACGTATCATATCTGCGACATGGTTTATAATATAAGTTAAAAGTTGTTAGCTGAAGAAGTAATATTAAATCTAAGTACACTATTTTTAATACTCTGTTCTCTTTATAATATAAACAATAGATTAAAACCTACTCCTAGTTATAACCAAAATGATACAACTACACTATGATATGGCCTAACCTATTATCATGTATAACAACATATATAACCTATAGGAGTTAAGGCTTATGATCACCGTATATACTAGCTTGTAATGTAGATATATAGTACACCAAATTTCTTAACCTTAATAAAGAACTGTTCATTCACACCAAGTACTCACAGTTCCTGTTAGGCTGCCTCGTGGATGTTTGCAGGTGACGTCGGTTGGGGGTCGTCGGCAACAGTGGTGGTCGGAGTTTGCAGATCTGGGCGGGTTAGGGGCTAGTCACGGCCAAGATGAAGGGGCCAAAGATTTGGTTGTTCGTCAGAGATAGGGTGGCGACACAACGAGGTGGGGAGGTCGAAAAACCCAGGGGAAGGCCGGAGATTTGAGGAGGATGGTGTCGGGGTGTCTGTCGGTGTGTAGTCGGGCTTTGAGGCAGGGAGTTGCCTGAGAGATGAACGGAAGGGTGGACGAGGCTGAGGAGGCGGAGTCCAAGGGGGAGCTGCAGCCATTTGGTGGGGCGAGCACGACGGAAGGAGCTCTGTTCCGAGTAGTGGAATTGAGAGAAAACAGGGGCGGCGGTCGGCGTTCAACGGGAGGCTGTCGAGGGGCACTGCCGTGTGAGGCGGTGCCGCCGCTGTCTCGGGTGACACATCCGGTGAGGGAGTCGACGGGGAAAGGCTAGTCACGGTGGAGAGATGCCGTGGGGGTCGGAGATGGGTAGGGGGAACGCCGGAGAGACGGCTTCTTGTTGCGGCGTGCAAGGAACGAAGGGGCGGTGCTGTGGGCTTTTCCGGCGGAGAGAGGGGACAGGGCGATGGATTGGTGTCGGAGAGCGCCAGAGTTCGGCGCTGCTGCATGCTCTGGGCAGGGATCCGTCGACGCTTCAGGCAGAAACGGCGGTGGGGTTACCGGAATCAGGTCGGGGGTCGGGGCGAAGGGCAGCGGCGCCCGGGGCTTGGTCGAAGATGGTTTGAAGTCGGAGCGGTGTTTGTTGTGGGATGAATAGGAACATCACTGGGAGTTGTAAGCGTGAACGCAAAAAGAATTGAGGGGGCGGCGGTTGCCTTTGAGTTTGATGGGGAAAATTGCAGCTAGGTTAACAACAAAAATAATACCCTAAAGTATTATAAATAGAGGAAGGGTACAGCTCACGTGGGATAGGGTAGGGGCTAGGTTAGAGTTAGGGTTTATTTTATTAAATAAGGGAAATAGCTATGGCAGCACGTGAGCATGCTAACTGCCCAGGGTTATTCTATACGATAAAAGTGTGAGGGGGGTTCATAATATTAGACTTAGGTGCAATATAAAATGAATTGTGTGATTGATAAAATAGGGGGGTGTGTGTGACTGCCGAGTGTATGGTTCGGCCTAGGGGTTTCAAAATGGCTAGAGCTTAATGTTTATTAGGATTATAATAATAATACTAAGGGAAAACTCATGAAACTTAGGGGTAAACAATATTTACACTGAGGAAAAAAGTGAAAGTGGGTCAAACGGAGCCCTAAAATTTATGTGATAAATACAGGGGTGACCGGGTCGACGAGAGAAAGAAGGCAGAGAAGATGGATCACAATTTCGACGTTGGGAAACGAAATTAAAAATAAAAAGGTTTAGCGACAAAAGTGAAAATCGTGACGTCTCTTCAATTAAGATCAAATCGTGGGAGAACGACCCGTGAAAGGATGTTCCCACTTAACACCACTATTTTAATACTCTCCGAGAGGATCACAACGGCATATCACACTATAGGGTTCGGATACGGACAAGATCTAAAATAAATACGTGCACGAAAAGCGTATATAGGATACGAGGTCCAAAAGCGATGGTAATCTCAAGCTTGGCACGCATCGGGGGTTGGCTTGCTAAGGATACAACCAAGGTGCTCGGCCCTATCTGTCACGCCCCGCTTCCCTAAAATGGAGGCGAGACGTGAGAAGGTCCGCACGAGAGTGGAGCTGTGAAGCCCCAAACCCGATAAGCGTCAATAAAACATAAGCAGGACCCTGTTACCACAAACAGAACAACAATAATAACACAAGGAGAGACAGAAATAAAATCTCAAATCTCAGAATTGTCCAACTTTAAAATTTTATTCAACATCCAGAAAAGCCACCAGGCTAAAAGAAAGAGTCTAAAGGCCCAGAACAAGGCCAACAAAAGGGCCAACATAACAAAGTATAGGTGCTACGCACCGACAACAAAACAGTCTAAAACAAAAGGGGAGAGCTCAACGAAGACACTAGGACTGGTCCCCAGTATCCACGTACTCTTTGCCAAACACAGGCTCGGACTCGGCATCCACAAACACCTCGTCCTCAACAATGAACTCAGGCTCAGGATCTAACATGTGTCACCCAAAAGAGTAAAGGGGCACATGTCAGCAAGTCTAAAAAGACTTGGGCAAGGAAACTGAAAAGGAAGGCAAACTAGCAACCTAGCAGTTATAGTATGCATGACATGGCAGTTATGGTATGAGTGCACAAGTAAGATATGGTGAAACAATAAGTACAAGAGAACAATTTATCAGGGCATGTCAAGAGTAGCCAAGCTACTAATAATCTCAATCTTTTCACTAGTCACGTTTCACGTTGTTTGTAGATGTTTACGCCTTACAGCTGAACGATTTGACATTCACACTGATTGGCCGCTTAACACTACCCCAGAACCCAGAGTTTACGCCTTACAACTGCAGTTGCTGATCGGGCAGACTCCCAGTTGAATGGCCGCTTAACTCTTACCCCAAAACCCAGATGTAAACGAGCCAAGGTCCCTGTACATGAGCTCAGTAAATGAGCCAGGGTTGCCCCACATAAGAGCTCGTTTCCTGGATAACAAACCAGGAGCGTATTTCATTTGGCATATGGGTGCACCTATCCTCAATCATTCCACAAGGTGTAGCAGAGCTACGCAATCACGGGAACACTTAAAGAATGCAATGACATGACAATTAATTTGCGTACCGTTAATGGAAATTAAACATGACATGGTAGTTATGTAACATGATAAATGTCGGATCTAGCTTCGTTGTCAAGCTAGTTCCTAAATTTGCGCCTAGGCGAGTATCATTTCATCGCCTAGTCTCTTTTACGCCTACAACAAGCAAATGGCCTAAGACATGGCCCAAAACCCTAAGTGGCAAGTTTCACTTGCCTAGCACCGAGGATGACGATCAACGAGGCCGTCACACAAATGCTAACTACGACGATGAGATCGCTGCCATGGCAAAACAACATTAGAACAACATCCAACCTAGTTTTATTAGGGTTTCACAAAAACACAAATGGGTTATGAGGATATTAAGAGATCGAGTTATTACCGTATAGGAGAGGAAGAATGATGCCGAGCAAGCACGGCAACGGAAGAAACGCTCTGGGGAACCTAGGGTTCAGATCTGGAATGGATGGGGAAAATCTGGAGAAATGGGATTTTGGGGATTTTTGGGGGTTTTCCGGCGACCTAGAGGTGGTGGCCGGCCAAAATGGCGAGGGGGAGTGGCTCTTGATGAAGGAGGAGGGCTAGGGTTAGATGGAGGATGATTTGGGGAAGAAGGAGGCTCAGGAGAAATGAATGAAGAAAGAAAACTTTGGGTCGGTCGATTGACTGTGACCGACTAACACCAAACAGCGAAAGTAGGGAAAAATCTGGGTAATGAATTAGTCGGTCTGTGAAGGCCCATCGACCGACTAGTTTGCAACCTAGTCGGTCGGTGAGTGTTCATAGACCGACTAACGATAAACAGTAACTTGGTGAAATCTACTGACAGAAACTAGTCGGTCTGAGAGCAAGTTCTGACCGACTAGTTGAGCATCTAGTCGGTCGGTGGTTGTTCTTAGACCGACTAAAAGTAAACAGTAACTCCTGAGAAATTAACAAAGCCAACTAGTCGGTCCATGAAGGTTTGCCGACCGACTAAATCGTCATCTAGTCGGTCGGTTCCCCTTCTTGTACCGGCTAACGTGCACAAAAAGTTCCGAAATGGAGCGCGAGGCTCCGGGATCGATTCCTAAGACTCCTAGGCTTGATCTAACAATAAGATACGACCGATATGAAGCCCGTCACAAATGACTTACTCCAAAATCGACGATTCTAAGGAAGAAGCTAGAATTCAAGACGAAACGATCGAAAATGAAAGCTACGGAGACGAAAACCACGCACAAGGAGAAAATCCACCAAAACATATATATATA
>JAULAV010004042.1:0-55340 GCA_030789695.1 Scilla litardierei | reverse complement strand
GAGATTGGACCCTACCCTAGGTTGGCTATAGACCGGTAATAGCGCGAGAGCGTGAGCTTGGTTCCACATTTAGTTGCAACTAGTTCACCCAAATTTCAAGTCTAGCAATTGTGAAACCTACAAGTCACAATGATGAGATACGGCAAGTAGCGGTGATTCCCTATCCCCTAAGCGTCTTTATTAATTTGTTAATCCCTTTATACATTTAAACGACTGTGACCGCACATTGCGAACATTCTCCCGACTTCCCCTATAGCCAGGTGATTCGAAGAAGACACTGTTATTAGGCCTCCCTGTGTTCGATACCCGCTCGCCGCTACACCGTGCGCTTGCGGTAAGACTATGATCGTCGCCGCTCCGGGACGTGTATTCGGGGCACGATCACAAAGCCCACTAGTCGGTCCATGAAGGTTGGCCGACTGACTAAATCATCATCTAGTCGATCGGTTCCCCTTCTTGTACCGACTAACGTGCACCGAAAGTTCCGAAATGGAGCGCGAAGCTCCGAGATCGATTCCTAAGACTCCTAGGCTTGATCTAACAATAAGATATGACCGATATAAAGCCCGTCACGAATAACTTACTCCAAGACCAACGATTCTAAGGAAGAAGCTAGAAAATCACGACGAAACGATCGAAAGTGAAAGCTACGGAGACGAAAACCACGCATAAGGAGAAATTCCACCAAAACATATATATAATATAAATAATCCCGATACATGAAAACCAGTCGTTACATCCTCCCCAACTTAAGAAAAATTCCGCCCTCGGAATTTCCCAACACTCACATGTTCGGGAACAAAAGTGGGTAACGCTCTCGCATCTCATCCTCGTTCTCCCAAGTAGACTCTCCTGGCGAGCCGTGTCGCCACATCACCCTCACAAGATTGAAAACCTTGTTTCGGAGTGACTTCTGACGCCTGTCCAGAATCTGCACTGGCTGCTGGTCATACGTCATATTAGGGCGAACGGTAATCTCCGAGAATTCCACATCATGAGATGGGTCGCTAATGTATCGACGAAGCTGCAACACATGGAAAACATTGTGAACTCCTTCCAAAGACGGCGGTAAGGCCAAGCGGTAGGCTACCTCACCAACTTTCTCCAGAATGTCAAACGGTCCAATGTATCGCGGGCTCAACTTCCCTCGCTTCCCAAAGCGAATCACACCACGATTCAAGGAAATCTTCAAGAACACATGGTCGCCCGGCTGAAACTCCAAAGGACGGCGTTTAGCATCCGCCCAATGCTTAAAACGGTCTTGAGCAATCCTCAACCTCTCCCGAATGTTCTTGACAACATCCACAGCCTCCACAATCATCTCAGGTCCCAACAGCTCCCGATCACCAATGTCATCCCAACTCAATGGCGATCGACATTTCCTCCCATACAGCGCGGCAAAAGGCTCCATGCCAATACTCGCCTGGAAGCTGTTGTTGTAGGAAAACTCTACCAGATGTAGATGGTCCTCCCACGAACCCTTGAAATCCAACATGCACGCCCTCAGCATGTCCTCCAAGATCTGCATCGTCCTCTCAGACTGGCCATCCGTTTGTGGATGGTACGTCGTACGGAAACTCAGACGCGTACCCAAACTCTTCTGCAAACTCTGCCAGAACTGAGATGTGAACCTCGTGTCTCTGTCCAACATGATACTCACGGGGACTCCGTGAAGTCGCACGACCTCCTGCACGATTCACATTACATCACTATCCAAACTAAGAAAAGGAAATAGAAACGGAGAGTATAAGAATTTACCTCCATGTATCTCCTTGCTAGCGCCTCAGTGGACTGTCCTACTCAAAATGGAATGAAGTGCGCAGATTTGGTCAACCGATCTACGATCACCCAAATCGTGTCATTCTACTTCGGACTCCGAGGTAGTCCAGTCACGAAATCCATAGTGATGTGTTGCCACTTCCACTTCGGAATCGGAAGCGGTTGTAGCAACCCGGCCGTACGCTGATGCTCCGCCTTCACTTGCTGGCAAACCAAACACTTGGCTACACTCCGAGCCACACTCCTCTTCATACCATGCCACCAATAGTTCAGACGAAGATCCTTATACATCTTGGTCCCACCAGGATGCACAGAATACGGTGAACTGTGTGCCTCCACCATCAACTCCTCTCTAATATCCCCAGCTGGCACACACAACCTGGCTCCAAACCTCAGCAAGCCGTCCTCATGAATCAAAAAGTCAGTCCGTAGACCGGCTTCCACCTGCTCCCGAATCTTCACCAGCTTCAGATCATCAGCCTGGCCAGCCTTGATCCGGTCCACGATCGTCGACTGAATCTGCATACTCATCAACGCAGAGGCCTCCCCAGGAAGAACGAACTCAACACCAGACTCGCAAAAATCTTGCTGTAATCTCCACTGCGAAGTCAAAACCATCACCGCTGGAAGCCTACTCAGCGCATCAGGAACCACATTCACCTTGCCAGGGTAATACTACAAATCAATCTCATAATCCTCCATGAGCTCCAACCATCGACGCTGTCGCATGTTGAGCTCCTTCTGAGTGAAAATATACTTCAAGCTTTTGTGATCGGTGAAGATCTTCACTTTCTCACTCAGCAAGAAGTGCCTCCAAATCTTGAGCGCAAACACGACAGTAGCCAACTCCAAATCATGCGTCGGGTAATTCTTCTCATGAACCTTGAGCTGACGAGATGCATAAGCCACTACATGTCCATGTTGTTGCAAAACATAACCGAGACCCTTGCCAGAAGCATCGCAAAAGATCTCGAATCCTCCACTGCGATCAGGCACAACAAGAATAGGGGCAGTCGTCAGTCTCTCTCTCAGAACACCAAAAGCATTCTCACAATCACCCGACCAAACAAAAGGTACATCCTTCCGCGTCAATCTGGTCATCGGCTCAGCAATACGGGAAAAGTCCTTAATGAAGTGCCGATAGTAACCAGTAAGTCCAAGGAAACTTCGGATCTCAGATGCTGATAGCGAAACAGACCACTCTCTGATGGCCATGATATTCTCGGGATCCACTGAAATACCATCTCCAGTCACCACATGCCCGAGAAAAGAAACTCTGTCTAGCCAAAACTCGCACTTCAAAAACTTAGCATACAACCGATGCTTCCTCAAAATCTCCAACACTGTCCTCAAGTGCGAGGCATGCTCCTCCTTCGACTTTGAATAGATCAGAATGTCGTCAATAAAGATAACGACAAACTTATCCAAAAAGTCGTAGAAAATCAGATTCATCAGATTCATGAAAACTGCGGGTGCATTGGTTACACCGAAAGGCATAACCACAAACTCGTAGTGTCCATACTTCGTCCTGAACGCTGTCTTCGGAACATCTTCCTTCTTCACCTTCAGCTGATGATAACCACTCCTCATATCCAACTTCGAAAATACCCTCGAACCTCCAAGCTGATCAAAAATATCATCGATGCGAGGCAACGAGTATTTATTCTTGATGGTCACCGCATTCAACTCCCGATAGTCCACACACATACGACGCGAACCATCCTTCTTCCTCACCAGCAGCACCGGTGCTCCCCACAGAGACACACTAGGATTTATATAACCCTTCTGCAAAAGCTCATCCAGTTGCTTTCACAATTCCTCCAACTCAGCGGGTGCCATACGATATGGCGCCTTCGAAATCGGCTGCGCTCCTGGAATAAGATCAATAGAAAACTCCAGAGCTCGATCAGGTGGCAATCCAGACATCTCCTCGGGGAAGACGTCATCAAAGTCCCGCACAACCACTGGCCTCTCTAGCTCCATCTGCATAGCCACAATCTCCACCGGCCTGGCCCGAAATCTGACAGGACCAAGCGAGCTGCTACCTCGGCTGAACTCAAATACTGGATGTCCGGGAATCTCGAACACCACCTTCTTCCTCGGACAGTCGATCGTAGCATAGAAGCTCGCAAGCCAATCCATCACAAGGACCGCATCATAGTTGATGATGTCGTGGACAATGAAATCAGCATAAAGCTCATGTCCACAAACCACCAACGGGCAAGAATTGCAACCACGATGCACCAAGACCACGCCATTCCCTGTAACGATATTCCAACTCTTGGAAAGAGAGGACGTCGACAAGGAATGCTTCTCCACGAAGCTCCGAGAAATAATGCACATCTATGCACCTGAGTCAAAGAGAACTCGTGCAAGAAATGTGCACACCAAAATCACACCTACAAACAGTCTAACAATCAAGCCCTAGTCTAGCAAACAATCATGTTCAAGCAAACAACATAATCTAACAATCAAAACTAGCTAGGAAAGTAATAGCTAGCTTGAGGATTACCTACGATAACCTCATCCACAGCCTCGTTCTCCACAGCGGTCATCAGAAAAGACTGCCTCCTTGGTGAAAAAGCCTGCTGAAAAGCCTGCCTCTGTGGAACAAGAGCTGCTCCACGTCCAGCAAGAACAGACGCTCTCTACTGCAACGGCTATGCTGCAACAGGTGCCTTCCAAGGCTTCTTCGACCTCGGACAATCCTTCATGGTATGGGTAGGATCTCCACAGACAACACACTGGCCCAGGAATCTCCTACACTGATCCTTGATATGCCCGATCTTGCCGCAGAAATGGCAAGTCTTCTGAATAGGCCCTCCTGGCCTCTTAAACTGAACTGGCTAGTTAGGCTTGAATCCTGGCCTAACGACCGCCCTGGCCAGCTCCATAGGCATCTTCCCAGCACCAGAAACATGTCCCCTCCTCTGGCTCAGGTTCAGCTCCTGCCTCCTCGCAGCGACCATAACCTTCTGATAAGAGTCCAGATCTGAGGAAGACACAAAACTCTGAAGCTCCAGAGCAAGTCCCTGCAGGAACCTCTGAGCCCTCTCATAAGCATCCTGCACCATCTTCGGTGCGAACCGACTAAGCCTAGTGAACTCTTGGTGGTACTGGTCCACCGACGAGCTCCCTTGCTTCAGCTCAATAAAACGCTACAGCATCTCCCTCCTAGCAGCCTTCGGAAAGAACTCCTCATCAAACCTGGACTTAAAAGTAGCCCAAGCTATCGGCTCCACCAGCATCTTCTCTTCCTCATCCCACCAGTTTCGAGCATTATCCTTGAGTTGCCTCTTCGCCAAATCAACCCATCCAGCCGGGGTGATCTTGGCCATCTTCAAATTATCCTCTATGTTCCGAATCCACTCATCGGTAGCAAGAGGACCCTCAGTCCCATCAAAATAAGCAGGACCCAGCTCCTGAAATTGCTTCCCTCCCGGCTCGGAGCGAGGGGCATCCTGGATTGCCCGAGTAGCTCGAGCAAGTGGAGCATTCTGGACTTACAAGAGCACGCCCTGCTGCACCTGCATCATCTGAAGCATCATCCGCATCATCTCTCCATTGGTGGGCTCCCGCTCAGGCTCCTCGTCATGAGGGGGCGCACCACTACCACCACCACGGGTGAATCGCCTTACTGCCATCTAATGACACAGAAAACGAAACAAAGTAGACTCATAGCTTATGACTCGAATGTCAAACTTAGTTTATTGGACATTCTAATATTATTATCGTCATTCCGATAATCGCAGTTACAGAAGAGGACCTGCATGGGCCACCAACAAAACCTGTCACGCACCGTTTCCCTAAAATGGAGGCGAGACGTGAAAAGGTCCGCACGGGAGTGGAGCTGTGAAGCCCCAAACCGGATAAGCGTCAATCTAACATAAGCAGGTCCCTGTAACCACAAACGGATCAACAATAATAACACAAGAGAGACAGAAATAAAATCTCAAATCTCAGCATTGTCCAACATTAAAATTAAGTTCAACATCCAGAAAACCCACCCGGCTAAAAGAAAGAGTCAAAAGGCCCAGAACAAGGCCAAACATAAACAGAGTATTGGTGCCACGCACCGACAACAAAACAGTCTAACACGAAGAACACAAACAGCCTCTACGACTGATCACCCATGTCCTCGTACTCCTCAACAAACGCAGGTTCCGACTCAGCGTCAGCGAACACCACGTCCTCCGCAGCACTCTCAGGCTCGGGATCTAACATTTGTCACCCAAAAGAGTAAAGGGCACATGTCAGCAAGTCTAAAAGACTTGGGCAAGGAAACTGAAAGGAAAGTACACTAACAACCTAGCAGTTATAGTATGATGCATGACATGGCAAGTATAATATGGAAGTGACAAGTAAAGGGAAGTACAAGTAGCAAGTAGCAAGTATGTCATGGATAACGAGTTTTACAAGTAAAACACGAACAAGTACAAGTCAAGTGGTTCACGTCAAGTGATCACGTCAAGTAAACACGTCAAGTAAACAAGTTGTGCACAGAGATTTCGTCTGCTGGCTAGAGTGGCTGATCGGGCCAACTCGTAAGCTCAGGTGACCGCTTATCCCTATCCCTCCACGTGTATCGAGCCAGGGCATTACACCGAACACAGAATGCTCGCTTCTGGATCACGAGCCAGGAAGTGTATTTAACACGTATGGCATATGGTTATGCCTGCAACGTAGGTGCCTAGCAGGATACAAGTAGATCGGGCATTGGCTATCAACCAACTCACGTGGCCCGCTTCTGGAACACGAGCCAGGAAACACAAGTATTGTAGCGTGTGCTACGAATGCGACATTCAACATGGATAGCATGGATGACAATTAATTCGCGTACCGTTAATTAAAATTAAACGTGACATGGTAGTTATGCAACATGATAAATGACGGATCTAACTTTGTTGTCAAGCTAGTTCCTGAAATTGCGCCTAGGCGAGTATCATTTTGTCGCCTAGTCTCTTTTACGCCTACACAAGCAAATGGCCTAAGACATGGCCCAAAACCCTAAGTGGCAAGTTTCACTTTCCTAGCACCGAGGATGACGATCAACGAGGCCGTCACATAAATGCTATCTATAGAGATGAGATCGCTGCCTTGGCAAAACAATATTAGAACAACATCCAACCTAGTTTTTATTAGGGTTTTACAAAAACACAAATGGGTTATGAGAATATTATAGAATCGAGTTATTACCGAATCGTTAGCGGAAGAACGATGCCGAGCAAGCACGGCGACGGAAGAAACGATCCGGGGAACCTACGGTTCAGATCTGGAAATGGGGAGAAAATCTGGAGAAATGGGGTTTTGGGGATTTTTGGGGGTTTTCCGGCGACCTAGAGGTGGTGGCCGGCCAAAATGGAGAGGGAGAGGAGCTCTTGATGAAGGAGGAGGGCTAGGGTTAGATGGATGATGATTTGGGGAAGAAAGAGGCTCAGGAGAAATGAAAGAAGAAAAGAAAAACGTTTGGGGGGTTTAAATTGGAAAAGCTGGCGGCTACCCAGAAATTAGGGTTTCGACACTGATTAGTCAGTCAAAGAGCAACCTCTAACCGACTAGTTTGTGAACTAGTCGGTCGGTTGACCAACGCAGACCGACTAAGTGTAAACAGTAACTCCTGACGAAAAATAGGATTTAGATTTAGTCGGTCAAAGAACAACTACTGACTGACTAGTTTCTGATCTAGTCGGTCGACGAACGTTCTTAGACCGACTAAGAATGAATAGTACTTGGTATCAAAAATGATCATAGAGCTAGTCGGTTAAAGAACGATTGCTGACCGACTAGTTTGCAACCTAGTCGGTCGACAAATGTTTTTAGACCGACTAACGATAAACAGTAACTCCTGAATAATTAACAAAGCCCACTAGTCGGTCCATCAAGGTTTGCCGACCGACTAAATCTTCATCTAGTCGGTCGGTTCCCCTTCTTGTACCGGCTAACGTGCACCGAAAGTTCCGAAATAGAGCGCGAAGCTCCCGGATTGATTCCTAAGACTCCTAGGCTTGATCTAACAATAAGATATGACCGATATTAAGCCCGTCACGAATGACTTACTCCAAGACCAATGATTCTAAGGAAGAAGTTAGAAAATCACGACGAACCGATCGAAAGTGAAAGCTACGGAGACGAAAACCACGCATAAGGAGAAAATCCACCAAAACATATATATAATATAAATAATCCCGATACATGAAAAACAGTCGTTACATAAGGCCGTCATTACACAGCAGGTTAGCAAATTTTTTCATCAGGACATCCTTGATCTTGGGTCTATTGTCAATTTATTAACATTCCCTGATTACAAGCAATTGGGTCTTGGAGAATCGAAGACCATACCCATCATTCTCTAACTTGCTGATAAATCTGTGAAAATTTGTAGGGGTAGTATTGAGGACGTTCTTGTCCAAGTGGACAAATTTTATTTCCCCATGGACTTCATAGTTTTGGATATTCAAGGACCCCAAATTGCAACTCCTCTCCCCATTAGCTTATGAAGGCCATTCCTCTCCACTTGTGATACCATCATTAATTGTAGAAATGGCCAACTTAAGATCTCTTTTGGTAACATGACCATAGACTTGAATATTTTTAACAGATGTCATTTGCCAAAAGAAATGGATGAGCGAGAGGTAAACATGGTACACATTTTTGGTGAAGAAAATTTTGAGCTTAGTCATAAACATTCCTTGAATAATTTTGACTCTCTTGTTGCAAATGTTGATCATATTCCTTTTTGCATGAGATTGGAGATACCCATCACCTTGGAAAAAGAAGCTTAATTGATGTGCTCTCCCATTGGGTTGATCCCATTGGTGATTGGTTCAAGGAGAGAGTTATGGACCGAAACTTTCAAGAAGGCATCCTTTTCCGGCAGCCAAATGATAAGATGGATGGCTTGGACACGAAAGACAAGAACCATTTAGATGGGCCATTGCTGGAAGACTCCATTAATCTTAACGCAATTTTTCTCATGGCATGTGGAGCATTTTTGAAGATATTGACGGAGCTTGTGGATTGGAGTTTTCCATTTAATCAGGGCACAACTTTAAGTAGCATCCAAAGCCTTGGTTTGGGGAGGAACACCTTGAGGAGTATAGACTCACTTCCGAGTGACAACAACAAGGTGTGTTCCTTCCATCACTTAGAATAATTAGCTATAAATAAATCTTTGCTTTAGTATCTTTCCTTTTGCATACTCTAATAATTGTCCATATTCCTTACCCATTTCCAAACATCGAGGACAATGTCCATTTCAAGTTGGGGTGTATGATCAGGATATGCGAAGTTTTGAAAAGGATTTTGTTTTTCGTGTGTGTGTGTGTGTGTCTATATATATATATATATATATATATATATATATATATATATATATATATATATATATATATATATATATATATATATATATATATATATATATATATATATATATATATATATATATATATATATATATATATATATAGAGGATAAATGAGACAAATTGAAAATTTTCATCTTTAAATATTATCACCCAAAAAGCATGGTTTTTGTCTCTCTCCATTCCATATTAGCGTTTTGCTTAGTCATCTAATATTAATGTAGCATGATTTTCCAAAACACTATGTTTGACATTTAGTCTCGAAATGGATTGTGGCATCCTTTTGTGTTTTGTAACTCTATGTGCTAGGTAAATTAAACCTCTTTTCGTTGATTTTGCACTCAACCCCATAGCTAGAAGCTCAAGATGCCTACTACCCATATGAGACCCCTTTGGAATGTAAAGGCCTTAGTTTTTGCGTCCAAGTGGTTAGGTCTTAGAAGTTTTAAAAATTCAAGCTAGGTTCATACACATCAATCCCTATATAGTGAATTGATTTTTGGAGTTACTCAAATGAATGCAATCAAATCCTATAATATTATGTGCAATTGTGCACATTTGAATAAGACATAAACTTTTGCCATGGTACTTTGAATAATGCAAAAATTTGCCCTGATGTTTGAGTAACGTATGAGATTGTCGCAACTCATTATCATAAGCTTTAAAAGGATTTAGTGTTTATGTGCCACAAGCTTGAGAAATTGAAGGTTTTTACCATGAGATTTTCAAATCCTAAGACTTTGCAAAGTTTAGAGGTGGATTGTGAGGATGTGTATGAGAATTTAGAATAAGTCTTTAGGGATAAGTGCATAGGCCTGAAAGTTATGCCATTCTATATCGGTCTTCAACACACTTGAGACATGCTAACAATCCATGGAAAAGGTTATTTTTGTTTGGGAATTGATCACTAATTTTGCTAGAGACTAGCAAAAAGCTAGTTGGGGTGTGATTATGATTAAATATTGTATTTTTAGCACCATAATCATTCCCTCTTATGCATATAATTCATTGAATCATGCTTTCTTAACTATATTTGTATTAATTCATCATCTTTTGATAATATGATTTTATTTCGGCACAATTTCACTCTCCCAAGCTTTATAAACATGAATTGTATTTTTACATATTTTTCTGGATTTTTCAGGAGTATGGAAGGGGACAAAATCAAGTAAATGGAGAAGAGACCTGGAGCCAGGACAGTCGACTGTCCGTACAACAACAATCAACTGTCATCTCAAAGCCCTGACTGGTGTAAGCTAGAGTGAAATACAGGCGCCTGCTAAAGGATTGACAGGTGCATGTATGACTGTGCAGTCGCATGTTCTTTCAACAACAGTCGACTGTTTCATCTCCTCCAGAAGAACAAAAGAAAGCCACCTCTCTGTCGATTTGACTACTGCTGCAGCAGGCGACTGATGCACAAAAGACATGCACATGTGTCATTCACAGTCGCCTGTGCAATTCAAAGCAATCGTCTGCCTGACCGTTAACATACGACTGTCGCCTGTCACGTGTTTTTTCTGCCGAATCTGTGTTGAGAGAATCGGGTTTTTCTTAACCCGATTTCTCTCCATTCAATGTGATCCGTTAGATGATATTTTGGAGGGATGAGATGTGAACCCTAGGGGCTATTAAACCCCCATTATTCAGATGTAATTAGGAAACTCCTCCATTAGCTTCAAATACTTTCCATTTTAGGGTTTTCTCTCTTAGTTTTAGAATAGGGTTTTGTATAGTTTTTGGGGGATTTCTGCCCCCATTTTCTGGAATCTGATAGTGGAGGAGAAGAGCTTTCATTTGGTGAAATCTTTCTTAACCCTTGTCTTGTATTTCATTTTATCTCATTCTCTCTGTATGAACTTCTGAATATGAATGCAATGGTGAATATTTTTGTTCTCATGTGTTTCTAATCTCTTTGTGTGGTGGATTATGATGTAGTTAGGATTTTTATGATTATCTTTCAATTATCCATGGCATAGGATTGTGTAACTATTGCATTGATTGATTTCACATTCATTTCATCATGCATTACCCGTAGAGGGATCCAATGAGGATGATATGCCGCGAGGCATTATCTACGTGCATATACCCGTAAAGGGGCCTGCAAGGTGTTGAACCGCGAGGTTTAACTAATTATGCTTTATACTTGAAATCATCAATCCAATAATTACACTTGATGCTAACACATTGATTTGAGCTCCAAGATAACACCACCCGGTTGTGTGGCCTGAAAGCCTCCCAATTGAGCTAAACGTGTTTGGGTTTATTCCCAATATGGAAATCTTTCGATTTCCATACCTTGACATGGATGCGGAGTTGAGTCATCAATTGGAGATTGAATAGCTACGCCATACTCCCTAATTAAACCACAATCCACACACACTCCTCTCATTTGCATCCCTACTTTTATTTTGCTTGTTTATTTCTTGTTCTTTTTCGTAATCATCACACACACACCCCCCCCCCCCTTTGATCCAAATCATTGCCTTCGAATGGTGGTTTTGTCTCTCACCCTCACTCATCTTTGTTGACCCGAAGATAGCATGAATGCAGACGAATTGTCCCTATGATCCGACCCTGTGCTCACAAGGAATTACTACTTGACGATCTCCTATCCTGGGAAGTAGTTCTCTTCTTTTTTACGACGCGTCAAGTTTTTGTCGCCGTTGTCGGGGGCAACTATTTTGCATTTTATACTAACTTTGGGTTCCTTGGGTGGTTGGTGAGATTCTTCCAACTTTCTTGTGAATATTCTTTGTATATCCACTTTTATTTTATCTTTTACTTTGTCGACCTAAAAAATGGCCAACAACAACAATAACACTTAATGTTGCACAAACATGACTTTGAGACACACATATATGCCACCTATGAGTATTTCTGATTCTTACTTTATATTAAAACCCGATGCTCACTCATTTGAGATTAAACCGAAAACAATTCAACTCTTACCTATTTACCACGGTTTAGAAAATGAGCATCCTTATGAACACTTGAGAACTTTTACTAAGGTTGTTCCATATGCCTAAATGGAAAAATTAGTCCCGATGCAGTGTATCTTAAATTTTTTTCATTTTCTCTAAAAGATACGGCTAAACATTGGTTGAATGCTCTAAATCCTAGATCTATTTCTATTTGGTCTGAGTTACAATCAGAATTCCTAAAGAAATTCTTTCCATTGTGCAGTACTCAAATCTTGAAGAAGCAAATCATGATCTTCAACCAATGCGATAATTAAACTTTTGACCAATCGTGTGAAAGATTCAAAGATTTACTTTTGGATTGCCCACATCACGGTTTTGATCAATACCGAACTATTGCCTTCTTTTATGATGGACTTCTTCCATCATCAAAACAACAAATGGAGGTGATGTGCAATGGTTTGTTCTTTGATAAAAAAACCAAGTGATGCTTGGCAATATCTTGAAGAGACGGCGGAGCACATACGAAGTTGGGGGTGGTTCCAAACAATGAAACTGAGGTGAACATGATGAATGGTGTTGAATCACTTGAGGAGAGAGTGAAAATGAAGTAACTAGAAGAATGCAAGAGATCAATTTGATGGCTGTGAACATGGTTGATCAACAAAGCCAAGTGGAACATGATGACCAAACACATTTGCAATCACTTTCCACCACACTCCAAAAAACGATGAACTTCCAACAATAGCAATAACAACAAATTCAACAATTCACGGAGAATGTTGCGGCTTGACGGCTACATTAGAAAAGGGTAAATTCATTTCACAATCAATTTAAGACCCTAATGTTAGCCAATCTTTTCTTTCAGGAAATTACTTCAACCATTACCTTGTGGTTACCACGCAACAAAGTAGAAAAGAAATTGCCAAGCCAAATAATCTTTTGGTCACGCCCAAAATTGAGGTGGAGGATGAGGAGCATATACAACATGAGGTGCCTGAGGAGAATTCAAGCAAAGGTACAAAGTCAAAGACACCGTTAATTGAAGAGCCCATGCTTACACCCTTCAAGCACCATACCCACATAGTCTCCTTCCTCCAAATACAGATAAGTGCCAAGATGAAATTCGAGAATTTTTTCACAATTATCATATTAATATACCACTTCTCGATGCTATTAACCATGTACCTGCATATACTAAATTTATTAAGGACCTTTGCACTATAAAAATAAACTACGTTCTAAGAATAAGGCCGTCATTACACAGCAGGTTAGCAAATTTTTTCATCAGGACATCCTACCCAAATTCAAGGATCCCGGCTCACCCACTATTCGTTGTACCATTTGTACTACAAAAATCGAGCACGCTATCCTTGATCTTGGGTCTATTGTCAATTTATTGACATTTCCTGATTACAAGCAATCGGGTCTTGGAGAATCGAAGACCATACCCATCATTCTCTAACTTGCTGATAAATCTGTGAAAATTCCTAGGGGTTGTATTGAGGATGTTCTTGTCCAAGTGGACAAATTTTATTTCCCCGTGGACTTCATAGTTTTGGATATTCAAGGACCCCAAATTGCAACTCCTCTCCCCATTAGCTTATGAAGGCCATTCCTCGCCACTTGTGATACCATCATTAATTGTAGAAATGGCCAACTTAAGATCTCTTTTGGTAATATGACCATAAACTTGAATATTTGTAACAGATGTCATTTGCCAAAAGAAATGGATGAGCGAGAGGTAAACATGGTACACATTTTTGGTGAAGAAAATTTTGAGCTTAGTCATAAACATTCCTTGAATAATTTTGACTCTTTTTTTGCAAATGTTGATCATATTCCTTTTTGCATTAGATTGGAGATACCCATCACCTTGGAAAAAGAAGCTTAATTGATGTGCTCTCCCATGGGGTTGATCCCATTGGTGATTGGTTCAAGGAGAGAGTTATGGATCGGAACTTTCAAGAAGGCATCCTTTTCTGGCAGCCAAATGATAAGATGGATGGCTTGGACACGAAAGACAAGAACCATTTAGATGGGCCATTGCTGGAAGACTCCATTAATCTTAACGCAATTTTTCTCATGGCATGTGGAGCATTTTTGAAGATATTGACGGAGCTTGTGGATTGGAGTTTTCCATTTAATCAGGGCACAGCTTTAAGTAGCATCCAAAGCCTTGGTTTGGGGAGGAACACCTTGAGGATTATAGACTCACTTCCGAGTGACAACAACAAGGTGTATTCCTTCCATCACTTAGAATAATTAGCTCTAAATAAATCTTTGCTTTAGTATCTTTCCTTTTGCATACTCTAATAATTGTCCATATTCCTTATCCCATTTCCAAACATCGAGGACAATGTCCATTTCAAGTTGGGGTGTATGATTAGGATATGCAAAGTTTTGAAAAGGATTTAGTTTTTCGTGTGTATGTGTGTGTGTGTGTGTGTGTCTATATATATATATATATATATATATATATATATATATAGGATAAATGATACAAATTGAAAATTTTCATCTTTGAATATTATCACCCAAAAGCATGGTTTTTGTCTCTCTCCATTCCATATTAGCGTTTTGCTTAGTCATCTAATATCAATGTAGCATGATTTTCCAAAACACTATGTTTGACATTTAGTCTCGAAATGGATTGTGGCATCCTTTTGTGTTTTGTAACTCTATGTGCTAGGGAAATTAAACGTCTTTTCATTGATTTTGCACTCAACCCCATAGCTAGAAGCTCAAGATGCCTACTACCCATATGAGACCCCTTTGGAATGTAAAGGCCTTAGTTTTTGCGTCCAAGTGGTTAGGTCTTAGAAGTTTTAAAAATTCAAGCTAGGTTCATACACATCAATCCCTATATAGTGAATTGATTTTTGGAGTTACTCAAATGAATGCAATCAAATCCTATAATATTAAGTGCAATTGTGCGCATTTGAATAAGACATAAACTTTTGCCATGGTACTTTGAATAATACAAAAATTTGCCCTGATGTTTGAGTAACGTATGAGATTGAATCGCAACTCATTATCATAAGCTTTAAAAGGATTTAGTGTTTATGTGCCACAAGCTTGAGAAATTGAAGGTTTTTACCATGAGATTTTCAAATCCTAAGACTTTGCAAATTTTAGAGGTGGATTGTGAGGATGTGTATGAGAATTGAGAATAAGGCTTTAGGGATAAGTGCATATGCCTGAAAGTTATGCCATTCTATATCGGTCTTCTACACACTTGAGACATGCTAACAATCCATGGAAAAGGTTATTTTTGTTTGGGAATTGATCACTAATTTTGCTAGAGACTAGCGAAAAGCTAGTTGGGGTGTGATTATGATTAAATATTGTATATTTTAGCACCATAATCATTCCCTCTTATGCATATAACTCATTGAATCATGCTTTCTTAACTATATTTGTATTAATTCAACATCTTTTGAGAATATGATTTTATTTTGGCACAATTTCACTCTCCTAAGCTTTATAAACATGAATTGTATTTTTACATATTTTTCTGGATTTTTCAGGAGTATGGAAGGGGACAAAATCAAGTAAATGGAGAAGAGACCTAGAGCCAGGACAGTCGACTGTCCGTACAACAACAATCGACTGTCATCTCAAAGCCCTGACTGGTGTAAGCTAGAGTGCAATACATGCGCCTGCTAAAGGATTTACAGGTGCATGTACGACTGTGCAGTCGCATGTTCTTTCAACAGCAGTCGACTGTTTCATCTCCTCCAGAAGAACAAAAGAAAGCCAACTCTCTGTCGATTTGACTACTGCTGCAGCAGGCGACTGATGCACAAAAGACATGCACATGTGTCATTCACAGTCACCTGTGCAATTCAAAGCAATCGTCTGCCTGACTGTCAACAGACGACTGTCGCCTGTCGCGTGTTTTTTCTGCCGAATCTGTGTTGAGAGAATCGGGTTTTTCTTAAACCGATTTCTCTCCAGTCACTGTGATCCGTTAGATGATATTTTGGAGGGATGAGATGTGAACCCTAGGGGCTATAAAACCCCCATTATTCAGATGTAATTAGGAAACTCCTCCATTAGCTTCTAATACTTTCCATTTTTCGGGTTTTCTCTCTTAGTTTTAGATTATGGTTTTGTTTAGTTTTTGGGGGATTTCTGCCCCTATTTTCTGGAATCTGATAGTGGAGGAGAAGAGCTTTCATTTGGTGATATCTTTCTTAACCCTTGTCTTGTATTTCATTTTGTCTCATTCTCTATGTATGAACTTATGAATATGAATGCAATGGTGAATATTTTTGTTCTCATGTGTATCTAATCTCTTTGTGTGGTGGATTATGATGTAGTTAGGATTTTTATGATTATCTTTCAATTATCCATGGCATAGGATTGTGTAACTATTGCATTGATTGATTTCACAATCTTTCATCATGCATTACCTGTAGAGGGATCCAATGAGGATGATATGCCGCGAGGCATTATCTACGTGCATATACCCGTAAAGGGGCCTGCAAGGTGTTGAACCGCGAGGTTTAACTAATTATGCTTTATACTTGAAATCATCAATATAATAATTACACTTGATGCTAACACATTGATTTGAGCTCCAATATAACACCATCCGGTTGTGTGGCCTGAAAGCCTCCCAATTGAGCCAAACGTGTTTGGGTTTATTCCCAATATGGAAATCTTTCGATTTCCATACCTTGACATGGATGCGGAGTTGAGTCATCAATTGGAGATTGAATAGCTATGCCATACTCCCTAATTAAACCATAATCCACACACACTCCTCTCATTTGCATCCCTACTTTTATTTTGCTTGTTTAATTCTTGTTCTTTTTGGTAATCATCACACACACACACCCTTTGATCCAAATCATCGCCTTCGAATGGTGGTTTTGTCTTTCACCCTCTCACATCTTTGTTGACCTGAAGATAGCATGAATCCAAACGAATTGTCCATGTGATCCGACCCTGGGCTCACCAGGAATTACTACTTGACGACCTCCTATCCTTGGGAGTAGTTTGCATCTTTTTGCGACACATCATCGATCACCAGCAACATGGAGAAAAATATATCCTGGTCATTAAAGTGGTAAAAGATAATAGAAGGTGGTAAAAATAAAGGCGTCCGCGTGAAGATAAGCAGGAAAACACGGGGAGAAAGGGAGGAAAAAGGTGTATAAAATATGCCTAACAGTAGCCCTATCATAGCATCATGAGAATGGGGGTTAGGCAACAACCTTAGGTGCGACAACCTCACCCTAGGATCGATTTGTTAGCTTGACAACGAGTTCATCCACATGTCAACCCACATTAGAGAGATACCTAGCCCTCGAGCCTTTTCTTCTATTTTAGTCTCTCTCTTCCATAAAACCAATCCCCGTAGCTATCTATATGGTAGGATTAGCTAGTACTGAGTCACATAACCTTTCTGCGGATAACCTGTTAAGTGCTACAATGACGTCGTGCGCTTGCGGTTATAAATATTAAAACTTCTAGACACGCGACAAGTTTTTTGGCGCCGTTGCCGGGAAGGTCACCTTGAATTATATTAGCTCAGTCTTAGGTTCGTTAGACTACGTGCATATAAAAAATAAAAAGAATAAAGTGTTGTGAATGGATATGAACCAGAGTCGGTTAGGATTGTGGGAATCTTTGAGATACGCCCATATCTATGTAGCTTATCTTGTAACTATCTAATCCTTCCTATAAATAAAGGGCTGGGGATTCCTCCCCCATTAGTTGATTCATAACACGTTATCAGTACGAGCCTCTAAAATACTCCATAAATATCGATCGTTGCGAAGGCAAAGGGAGACGAGAGATCCAAGCGCGCGGTGCAAGGCTTCCTCAATCGAGCATCGTCATCCACGTAGGCTTCGTTCAACCGTCGCTATATTCGGAGGACAGATATAGAGGTAACACCCGCTAAAATATTGTTTTTATTATACGTATGATTGATCTACCCTTAGAACTCGCAAGATCGATACAGGAATTGCTAATCGCCTAAAAATGACGAACTTGTTTCATCCAAAATCATATTTCTTTTAAAAATATGTTTATAGGGTTCTTTTTACCCTGACCCATGCCTTCCGGCGGCCTTACCGCAGGCTCCCCACCCACCCCGATCGCCGCCCCCCGAAGGGGGGTGACCGTACGCAATCACCGACCCCCCTTCCAAGGGGGGCGACCGTGCCCTAGCGTTGCACCCCCCCCGAAGGGGGGCGGCCTTGCCCTTATGCCGCTGGCATTCCCCCTCCCCAACCGCCTGAAGCGGGGGCTACTGTCTGCCGCCGACCGGCGGCACCCCCCGAGGGGCGGTGGCTGCTAACACTAGCTGCCGCCCCACAACCCTGTTTGGGCTAAAAGCCCAAATGCGAAAAAAAAATTTGAGACTGCGGGCCTGAAGCCCGCAGCCAAACTGTGGGCTTCAGGCCTGCATGCCTTTTTTTGAAATAAAATAAAATAAAAGAAAATTTTTGAGACTGCGGGCCTGAAGCTCGGAACCACGCTGCGGGCTTCAGGTCCGTAGGCCAGATTTCGAAAAAGAAAAAAAAGAAAAAGAGAGAGGGGCAAATTACGATTTAAGGGGCTAAAAATAAAGCTTTAAAATGCTTATTGTGGGCTAAAAATTGATCAAAATGGCATTTCAGAGACCTAAAAATTCATGTAAAAACATGCGGTAATAAGGGGACTTTTGGGGTTCTTTTGGGGATGAATTAAAAAGTAAAACTTCTTCCTTTTACGAAGAACATGTCTAATTTTTGGTCTCCTTTCCAAATCATTTTGGATAAACCCAACTTGCACAACCCTTGCATTAAATGATTTCTTCTGTAAAATCATTAATATATGCTTTGTATCATTTTGGCTTATTCTGTGGATAAACTGTGTAAGGTTGTGCATATTCTTAAAAACTTAATAATTAGGAAGATCATGCGACCGCTCTGCCATTAGTCAGCTAACTTAACGGTGTATGACGTTGTCCAGTGGTTTAATAATTATTAAGTTATTAAATTGTTTATTACTCTGTGCGAATATAAATGACTGTGATGCCTTTGATGAAAATGTCTGCTGAAAATGTTTGATGAGCACAAATTTTGCATGGATGGCTAATTGTGGTTTTGGATCTTCTATTTAAGTCCCTCATTTTATTTCCTACTCTTCTCTTTTACTTTTGAGAAAAATTGTTGTGAGGAATTTATGTAAATGTCTAAGACCAAAGACCACTTTCCATGGAGACGGAGGCCCACATTTGAAGCTGAAGATCTTATATGGGACCCACGGGGTTTCCAATGTTGCAATTTCTTTTTAAAGCTTTCATTTGTGTAATATGGACTGTAATGGGACTTTGGACGCTTTATTTACGTTGAACTAGCCGATCCACGCAACTAGCCCTTCATATTAAAATTGCCTCCATATGAAAATATTTATTGTTTAAATTATTAATTCATGCATATTTGTGCTCTACTAGATAAAATGGCTAAAATTGCAAGTGTCGATTTCGAAGTGTTTGATGCATCAGGGAGAAACTATCTGAGCTGGCAGCTCGATGTAAAGTTCCATCTGCGGGCTAAGTCCCTTATTTCTGCTGTGACAAAGAATGAAAATGTAAGCGATATAGAAAAGACTTAAGCCATTATCTATATTCGCTGCCATGTGGACAAGACCCTTAAGGATGAATACCTTACGGTCGAAGATCCATTTGAGCTGTGGACTGCCCTTGAGGACATGTATAAACATCAAAAAGATGTTATAATACCAAGGGCATGATACGAGTGGGAGAACATGAGACTGTAGGACTTTAAGTCCATATCAGAGTTCAACTCAGCTCTTTTTAGCATCAGCTCATGCCTAAAGTTGTGTGGTGAAAAGTCTCAGAAGATCGCATGCTGGAAAATACGTACACGTCTTTCCATGAGAAAGATGTGATACTTATGCAGAAATACCGTAAATGAAAGTTTGCCAATTATTCTGAGCTACTGTCATGTTTACTCATGGCTGAACAAAACAGAGAGCTTCTTCTCGCCACTCACAATATGCGCCCCCGACACTGCCCCCTCTGAGAAGCTCATAACACATCTTCTTCTCGAAATAAGATAGACAACAAAAGAAACGAAAGACCATAGAAAGGAGGACAGAACAAAAAGGCTAGGGGCCCAGTCCAGCAACGAAGAAATGAAGGAAAGCGCAAGTTCACTTGGCGCAAAAATGACAACAGAAAGAATGATGCACCCCCACCCAAAAGGGATTGGGAAGACCAGTGCCATAGCTGTGGCATGAAAGGCCACTGGTCCAGAGCGTGCTGAACTCTACAGCATCTCCAGGAATTGTACAAAGAAAATAAGAAAAAGAAAGCTGAAACAAACCTGGTGACATCTGATGCTCCAGTCAAGTTCTCAGCTCACGACTTCGAAAATGAAGACCTGCTAGATTAGCTTTCTAATTTTACTTAGCATGTTGTTTAGAACATTTTTATGTTATGAGAGCTTTCATACTATGTAATTTGAATTCGAATAAATAAAGTTTTATGTTCATGAAATGAAAATGTTTTATTCACCTCTTTTAATATGGATCGCTCTCATGACTGCTTGGCAGACAGTGCTTCGACACATACGATCTTTCAGTATAAGTGCTATTTTCATAGCATTATACCATACAAAAGCCCTGTAAATACAATTTCAGGGCCATCGAATATAATTGAAGGTTCAGGGAATGCAACCTTGTTGCTCCCCAATGGAATAGAAATTAAAATAAAAGATGCACTATTCTCTCCGAACTCCAAACGAAACTTACTAAGTTTCAAGGATATCTGCTTAAACGGACTCCATTTGGAAACAGTAAATGTAAATGAAAAAGAATTATTGTATGTAACGTCTCAAGAAAATGGAGTAAAATCCATACTTGAACGCTTTGAGAGCCTTTCATCAGGCCTCTAACATACAAAGATTCGGAGAGAGGAAGCTAACTTGACGGAGCACTTGAAGTGCCTGACTGCAGCCAAGTTTTTACTTTGGCATGACAGACTTGGCCATCCTAGATCTGTGATGATACACCGCGTCCTAACACGATCCCATGGGCAAACCTGAAGAGCCAGAAGATTCTTCAGAAGGGAGAATTCCCTTGCATCCCCTGCTTCAAGGGGAAATTAATAACAAGGCCATCACCACTAAAAGTGTATATCGAATCTCCAAGCTTCCTGGAAAGAATACATGGAGACATATGTGGACCTGTCCACCCTCCTATTGGGTCTTTTCGGTACTTTATGGTACTGATCAATGCATCTTCAAAATATTCGTATGTGTGTCTACTTTCAACCTGCAACTTAGCTATTCCAAAGCTACTGGCACAAATTATAAAGTTAATGGCGCATTTTCCAGACAACCATATAAAGAAAATACATCTGGATAATGCTTGAGAATTTACCTCCCGGTCATTTCAAGAGTACTGCTAGGCAACGGGAATAGAAATTGAACATCAAGTGCCGCATGTTCATGCCCAAAAAGGGTTGGTAGAGTCACTGATAAAAAGACTTCAATGGATTGCATGTCCATTGCTAATGAATCCCAGTTGCCGGTTGATGCATGGAGACATGCAATTCTACATGCTGCATCGTTAATAAAAATTAGACCCTCTGGAGGTCAGAGTCTCTCTCAAATGCAACTTGCATATGGAGGGCCACCGAATATTTCTCATCAGAGAATCTTCGGTTGCGTAGTCTATATCCCTATTACACCACCACAGAGGACAAAGATGGGTCCTCAATGTCGCCTAGGTATCTATGTAGGGTTTGACTCACCCTCAACTATAAGATACATAGAACCCCAAACGGGGGACGCTTTTAAGGCACGTCTTGAAGACTGTGAATTTGATGAGAACGTTTTCCCCAAAATGGGCCCAAACATTGAGAAATCTGATGCGAAGCACACCATAACGTGGGATACAAAAAGCTTGACCCACTATGATCCGGTAACGAAACAATAAGAAGATGAGATCCTGAAGATCCTCCATATTCAGGACACTGTCCACCGATTACCGGACTCATTTACTCACAACCAGAAGATTGTCGAATCACACATCCCTGCTGCAAATACTCCAGCTAGGATTGACATCCCTGAGAATGGATGCAATCCACCAGCAGCAGAAGTGGCTGCACCTCAACAGAGAAGAGGTAGACCACCATGCTCCAAGGATAAAAATCCAAGAAAAAGAAAAATATCCGGAGACCTTAGGACGATACCCCTACAGAGAAATGAGCTCATGTACATACCCTCACCCCTCCCGGAATCCACTGTAGATGAACTGCCAGGAGAAACTGAAATATCATTAAATTATGTACGTACAGGGGAGGTGTTGGACAGAATGAGTACATTCGTCGACGATGACTTCGCATTTCACATTGCTATTTACTTCGTCGGAAGCAATGATGATCATGATCCACATTCCGTTGCTGAATGCAAATGTAGAAATGATTGGCCAAAGTGGAATCATGCAATAGAAGCCGAGCTGGACTCGCTTCAGAAACGCAAAGTCTTTGGGCAAATAGTCCAGACACCTACTGGTGTCAAACCTGTGGGATACAAATGGGTATTCGTGAGAAAAAGAAATGAAAATAATGAGATCGGACGCTACAAAGCAAGGCTTGTTGCGCAAGGATTTTTCCAAAGACCGGGTATTGACTATGACGAAACATACTCCCCGGTCATTGATGCGATCACTTTTCGATTCCTGATAAGCTTAACAGCAAAGGAAGGTTTACATATGCAGCTAATGGATGTTTTTACTGCATATATATACGGTAATCTCGGCAAGGAGATATACATGAAACTTCCTGATGGCTTTTCAATGCCTGCTGAACTCAAAGATAGACCTCGGGACGTCTACTCTATTAAGCTCCAAAGATCATTGTATGGTATTATAAAATCGAGACGGATGTGGTATAACAGACTGAGCAAATTCCTTGTACAACAAGGATTTAACAATAATGAAGTCTGACCTTGCATCTTCATAAGAGCAAAGGGAAAAGGATTCGTCATAATAGCAGTCTACGTAGACGATCTAAATCTCATTGGATCTCCCGAAGAGATCATTTAGATATTTGTAAGCCTGACTAAAGAATTCGAAATGAAAGAACTAGGCAAAACGAAATTCTGCCATGGCTTACAGATTGAACATCTAAAACATGGAATCCTACTACACCAAACCACATATACGAAGAAAATGTTACAAAGATTCCATATGGACCAATGTCATCCACTCAAAACACATATAGTGGTACGATCATTGGATGAGCATAAAGACCCCTTTCGGCGCTGGAAGAGGGGGAGGATATACTTGGTCCAGAAGTCCCTTATCTGAGTGCTATCGGAGCACTTCTATATCTGGCCAACTGCATGCGTCCTGATATAGCGTTTGCAGTAAATTTACTATCCAGATACAGCGCAGCACCTACGCAGCGCCAATGGACCGAGGTAAAGCACCTTTTGCGCCACCTCCAAGGGTCTACAGACTTGGGACTCTTTTACAAAAATGGATTATCCTCCGCACTTGTCGGTTATGCTGATGCAGGTTATAGGTCTGATCCCCACAATGCAAAGTCACAGACTGGGTACGTGTTTACCCATGGTGGGACAGCCATTTCCTGGAGATCAGTTAAGCAAACCATGCCAGCTACCTCATCCAATCATTCAGAGATCATCGCCATCCATGAAGCAAGCAGAGAGTGTGTCTGGATACGGTCAGTTGTAAATCACATCATGGTGATGACCGGATTGAAGTCTGGGGATCTTGAACCTACAACCATGTTTGAGGACAATGCTGCTTGCATAGCTCAGCTACGAGGTGGCTACGTCAAAGGCGACAGAACGAAGCACATTTTCCCCAAATTCTTCTAGATGCATGAGCTATAGAGAGATGGAGTGATCGATGTCAGACAAGTACAATCATGTGATAACCTGGCAGACTTGTTCACTAAAGCCCTTCCTACTGCTACTTTTAGGAAGTTTGTACAGAAAATTGGGATCAGGCGCCTAAGAGATCTGAAATCCTGAGTGCTTGTACAGATCAGGGGGAGTTGGGAGTGTCTGCACTCTTTTTCCTTAACTATAGTTTTTCCCACTCGGTTTCTCTAGCCAAAGGTTTTAACGAGGCAAATCACACTAACTCTAGATCCAGAAGTATCCACCCCATATGAGACTCTTATTATGCAAGTATTCGTGAGCAGAGTTCACTCCTATGGCTGGATAAGGGTGAGTATTATGAATGGATATGAACTAGACTCGATTAGGATTGAGGGTATATTAGAGATACGCCCTGTCTATGTATCTTATCTTGTAACTCTCCTATCCTACCTATAAATAATGGGCTGGGGGTTCCTCCCCCAGTAGTTGATTCATAACATTAAGAACATTTTTCCCACCCCACCTTCACTATTCTCTTTTTATCTTACTAACGATCTTCTCTATGTTCTTTCTTTTTTGGTGTGACCAGGTGCACGTGGAGTACAAATGATGATGCCTGATGGTGAGGCTCATTCGCTCTTTGCTTGCCAGATAGACGTGTTGGAACATCAAATCAATGATTTGATGGCAGAGACATACACCCAGCCACTCTTGCATTTGTTCCACCGACTCATAAATCCAAATTGGAAACCTTGATGGAGCTGTACATTGAAGCTCAAGGGTGAAAATACGAAAACTTCCAGAACTCTCTCCAACAGCTAAGAGACTTCACAAAATTAATCGAGGGCCAGCATGCATAGTTTACGCATCAGATCAGCCAGCTATGACACCAGATGAGCCTGATTTTCACATCTCAATGCCATTCACAAATGCAGTCAGAGTAGAATTTTAGGGCTCTGGTTATGGATGATGAACCAAAATGTGGAGAGTAGTTGGAGGAGTCCACAACCATGCCAACTGAGGGTAATCCATCTGAACCGAATATTTTACATTTTATAATTGATTGTTTCTCCTATTCAGGTACCGTCGAAGACAATCTTTATGATAGCTAGGATGGAGACACAATATGCCTATATTTTGATGATAATGAGGATACATTATGTGAGGGTAAGGATGACATTGTCGATAGTGCAGATCTCAACCGTCGATAGTGCAGATCTCAACCCTTGCTTTCCTGCAGAGTCATCGCCCCAGCCTGAAGCATACCATAACGATGAGTTGACTACAAAGCATAAGCCTATGGTTGAGGAGGATGTGCATATAGGCAGGGACACGACGATCAATCTCAGAGAGCCAAACCCATATACACATCCATACTTATTATTGCAGCCACTATCCATCACTACTGAGGCAAAGCGTCTGTCGGATCTTACAGACATCATCAGGGGAATTTTCTTAAATCTCCAAAACTCCATGTTTGAATCTCGAACTTCATTTTCAAATTATATATATTCACATTCTTTTGACATGATGTGCTTCCCAAATGACACATATACAAATTCCTTGGAGGTATGCTTGGTCGTGTCACCACCTGGAGAGCAAATTAATGAAAGGAACATGGAGTTGGTTGCATCTTCTTCAGGGAGTAGCAAACTATTCTCAGGGAGTATTCGTCACCATCATTGAATTTTTCTAGTTCTGTTTGACGACTACCTTTGGGATAGTTTTATATGGGGAAGAATTTTCCCTTCTAGGTTGATGCTCCTTATCTTTTGCAGTATTTAGGTGGACGTCTTTGAGGGATGCTATACGGAGAATTGATGGGACCCGATGCAGTTCGTGGCATGAAACTGTTAGCTGATCCACAAAAGGAGCAGATAAAGCAGCTGGCTGCTCTGCTTCATATTCTTTATCCACCATTCGACCAGGTGCATCCTGCTCTAGTAGTGTTGTTTTTTTATTTTCTTTCTAGTGTAGTTATTTGAATAAACATATCTCCTCTCGATAGAGAGAGGAGCATATTAGGATTATTTGTTTCTCTTTTTAGATTTTAAATTTTTTGAATAAACCCTCACCTCTCATGCGACACACACACATATTCATGATACCAAAACCCACATGTGATATATTGCCCTATCATTGCCTTAGCTTCACTTTTATATATGACTCTACCACCCTAAAGACCCTCGCCTCCAAATGAACCCATACGTTCTTCTCCTTATTATATTCTGGGTAAGATTTTATGCCAGCTTGGGCGTGGCATTTCTATGCATGCATCATTCCCATCCCCCCATTTTTCAATTTTTAGCATTAGGGACAATGCTCGATTCAAGCTTTGGAGGGTGCATTTCATGCATTAATTGTGTAAACGTTATATTTAGAATCACATGATATCAAGACTTTTATACACATGGGCATTTTGGTGATAATTTTTTCAGATTTATATCTCTCATTGTTCAATTTCTCTTCGTCAATCATGATATATGCTTAGAAGATGTTTTTAGTATTAGATCTCATCATAATATGCCTATTATGTCTATGCTCATAATCTCTAAGATAGAAGTACTTGAAAGATGCCTAAGTTATATTTTTTTCTTGGGAAGCCATCTTATGCTTGTATCTTGGATGTTTTAGTTGAGAATAATGGTTAGTGATCTTATAGGACTTAGGTATCGACATGCCTATTTAGTACTAAGGAGTGATGTTGCTAACTTGTCCATGTTTTTAAAAAAATGAAAAAAAAAATATGTATAGAAAATAAAAATAAAATTGCATCGTTCCTCCAGCTAAATTGAGTAGTCGGGTCCTTATGCCTCAGGACACATTGGGGATTCATGCCGAAAGGTTTAGTTTGGGGGAATGCATTGGAATTAAAAATTTGTTTGTTTGAGCTAGTAGGTCTGATGGGTCCTTTTTGGCCCAATGCCCTAAGGTCGCTTAATCTAAGAGTCATTGACCCAATGCTCCTTACACAAAAAAACTAAAATACAAAAAAAAGAGATATAGAAGAAAACATGAACAAAGCTAGCAACTCCACGAATTATTGAAAAAGAGCATGTTGTGAGAGCCATTCCTTGGAGGATTCAATACCATTATTCGATATTAAAACTTCCATCGATCATTGCATCTTTCGATTTCCATTTCAATAACCTAGTGCGGATATAATAAATGTTCTCAGACTTAAGTATAACCATGATTTTGCATATTGTGTGTTGATTTATACTAAAAGCAATGCTCAAGCCTATGTCTTGATTAATAGAGAGGAATTAACACGTGTATAGTTCTCTAAATCTGAGATATTCATATTGCCATGTATTTATGCTTGATGTTATGAAATTCTTGATATCTTTTGTTTGTATACATTCATATCCCCGTCCTCTACTCTCTCTATGTCTTCTGTGAGGACAAGGAAGAGTGTAGTCAAGATGGAATTTGCCTACTCGGGTATAGGAGGTTTGTGTCGTAGAATGTTGCTATGGATCCATAGTAAATACTTGGCCAATGTAGAATGGATAAACTTATTAGAATAATAAGTTTGATCCGTGGTTACTATGGCATCATATAATCAATTTATGACATTAAAATATTATTAGAATTTAACAGATTTTATATCCTAGACATCTTAATGATACAGTAATGACAAAGAGAAAGAACTGAATGGTAAATGTCGCAGATAAGGCTAGATTTGTAATAAAGGAGAACATAGTCTCATGCCAACTAGATACTCATTATTCAAAAATAGATGGTCTTCAAAAGTAATTAGCATCCCACTTGTATCCGTGACTTGAATGTAGAGTATGATCAATCATGGCCAAAGTAAGAATTAGCCTTTTAGAGTCATATAAAGATAATAGGCTCGTCATGATAAATGAAAGAGAAAAACTGAATGTATTTGAGATATATGTATGTCAAGTAATCATAATAAGTTATGATCGCTATTACCAAAAGAAAGGAACTATTTATAGAGTATTGTGTAGTGAGCACAAAAATATTCATAAAGAGTTACATAGTGTTGAGTCTAAAAGATGAATAAATAAACCTCCTTCAACTAAGATTAAAGCGAATAAATAAACCTCTTCAACAAAGATTAAAGCATGCCTGGACCATCACAGGTGATATGTAGGCATCATTGGTAGCTTGCTAACGACCGATTACTACTCAGACACCAACGACTTCTAGTTGGTTACTGGTCAGCCAGTCAAACAGCCACTTGCTGGTCGATCTGGCCAGTGTCTGGTGGCTGGATAGCCAAGATCGATGGTGGCCAGTGATCCATTGTTTGGTAGATAGTGGCAGTGCCAAGCCATCTAGTCTTATTCAAGTTGGTTATGGTCTGGGTCTTGTTTTGTTTATAGATCCAATTGTTGGATCATGACGTAATGTTATAGTTTTCTTGTTTCCAAGGAATTGGCATCACATAAAGATCGGCTGATACATGGGTATTGAGTTTGCTTTGTTTATTCACCATATCTTTCTCTCTTTTTTCTTTTTCTTTTTTCTTTTTCTTTTTTTAAACTTAGAACGATTCATGTGACGAGCTTTCAGTTAATGACTCTTAGTCCAGACGACCTTCGGGCATTAGGCTTTGAAGAGACCCTCAAACCTAATAACTCGAATCTTATAAGTTTTTATTATCTCCTTTATTTTCTATTGCACTCCCTATCGTCAATCTTTCGATGCAAATCTCCAATGCTTCATGAGGCACGAAGACCCGGCTACTTTATAAAACTTAAGGGAACTGTGCATTTTATTCTTTTTCACATTTTTTTCCTTTGTTTTTTTTTCAGTTTTTTCAGTTTTTTTGTAAGTAACTCAACACCCATAACATCAGACATAAATATTTGAATAATGGCCAAGTTCCTCTTCAATTCGAAAACAAACCCAATCAATCGTATCCACCTAACTTATGTATCACAATAACTTGCATGAAATATACTCAAACTATTTTGAGCTATTAATCATGACTATTGAAATTTTTCCATAAACGACATATTAATGATTAACTTCAAGAGAGGAAGATAATTGAGTCAAGCCATAAATAATTTCAAGAATTCGATTAATGCAAAATCATCCGCCAAGGTGATACGTGGAGGAGTATTAAATGATGGAAAGTGGTGATTGATTCTTTTCTCTCATTTTAATTTATTTTTAAAAAAATCCTAAGGTCTTATACTCCCCCCAACTAAAGATGGACATTGTCCTCAATGTCTAAAAGGATACGAGTTTTTTCAAAACAACTATCCTAGAAAGCTTATAAAAATATACACTACTAGAATGAACACACCGTGGTCAAATGGATGATCACAGATCTTTAACGGTGGAGAAAGTTTTTCTATTTGCTCCTTGTTCTCCTCGGCGAGTAATCTTCCTCTAGTAGCAAAATTGGACCCCAGCAACGCAACTTCCATCATCTCTATAAAGTGTTTAACCATGTCCTACAAGAGATGAGTTATGTTTGTCCCATTTAGTCTTAAATTCCTCTCAATAAACATATTCCAAATATAGTCATCAAAATACGTAAAATAAAGTAAAGCATGTTGATGACTACTCCCTGAAGAGATCGCACTACTCTTGGTATGATGCTAAGTCATGGGCAAGGGAAATGAAAGATTTTGGGAAAAACTAGGGGAAAGAACGGTTCGGGCTCCATATTGATAATCTCTAAACTCATGGCTCTAGTTGTTTCCCACTCATGTTCATCCAAAATTAATAGCCCGTGATCTCCTTCTTTGTGCACTTCCTGCCATGTTAATATTTTGATTTATGCTTTCAATGTGACTTGGCTCGCTCCGTATACCTGCAATAGAAGATGAACTCATATTAGAGACTTGAAGTTGAATTGCTATAGAATTACTTTCTTCTAAGCAAGTGGCAATGAAAGTAATATTTTCAATTGATTTTTGAATTTGTTGACTCCGAGTAAGGAAATTTTGCTGAAATTTTTGGGATTTTGCATCTTTTGTTTGAATGAGCACTTGGGTCTCCTCTTTCAAGGGTTGCAATGGTATGTCTACATTTTTCTCTCCTTGATCAAGGCATGCTCTTGTTGTCGCAAGAAGGCTCTGTTAGCTCACTTTCTGAAGTCTCATTACGGATTTGATCATTCTATCGTAGGGACTCCATGTACTCCCAAAGCCACATTCGACATCATGACTCCTAAAATTTCATGCACCTTTAGTTGTGCTTCGATGTAGGACTCCATAATCTTTTTCTTTGAATACCCATGATGTGGATATGCCTGCACTAGATCTGTGAAGCTCTTCCAAGCCTAATAGAAGGTTTCATCGTCTCTCGGATTGAAGCCAATGATCTTGGCCTTCTTCATTCTGTGCTTATGCTCAATAGCCCACTCTTCATCATACCAATAGTCTATGCCATAGAAGTCCTCGCCTAAAGCTAATGTCTCAAATGTCTCGTTAGTTGATAAACACCGAAGTGCTTGAATTGCTAGTTGTTATGGTCATGGTCCCCCCTCTGATTAATCATCATATGGCATTACTTTTTTTGGAACACGAGGGGGTTGAATAATGTTGCTAGAAGGTCTTAGCTTAACGATTAGCTGCTTAAGTTTAAGCCCTCTCTAGTTGGTCTGTAGGAGACCAAGGTGGTGGTGAATAATGAGCATCGTATTCTTCGTTGCTTCCCTAAAGGTTGGTCCGCTTTGGACAACCTCTCTTTCTATCGTAATGGCCAGATTGTTGTGGTCTTTGACACTGCTACTTGTAGTTGTATTTTGGATGGGGCTTCTGCACAACACATCATGATTGTTTGTACTAATGCTGTGGGCGTTGTTATGATTCTGACAATGGTCTAAGCTTTAATCTAGCTAGTGATCGATGCGACTTATGGACATCTATTTTGCTTGTCACTCTAAACATGCATATGTGTCGTGGCTCGTATGTGGTGACTTTAATTGCATGCGCTATGCACGGGAGAAACTTGGCCATAGGCCTTTGGATCAACGGGTGGTGGACGAGTTTAATGATTGTATTAGTTCTTGCGCTCTACTTGAGCTCAAAACTATTGGCAATACATTTAGTTGGTCTACCGTAGTAGTGGAGTTCGATGCATTGTGGCCACTCTTGATAGATCCTTATGCCACCAATCTTGGATTACGTGCTCACTACTTCTTTTTGTGAGAATGTGGATAGTGGTACTAGTGATCATGCTTTGTTGTGTATCCATTTCCACCCTCGAGTTGGGTCTGACCCCAAATCCTTTAAATTCTTTAATTCCTGGGCCGTTTCGAATGGGTACTCTGATGTTTTGAAGAGGAGTTAGAGTTCATTGTTTGAGGGTCCTCGTATGATGAGGCTTGTTTCCAAACTTAAATCCTTTAGGTCTGAGCTTAAGATATGGGGGAAAGAGATTCAGAGTGCTAATGACGTGTCTCGTTGGCTTGATGTGTTAACTTTTAATTCAGAATAATCATGATTTGCATTCTTTTATCGAACTCCAAAAGAGGGAGCGGGAGTTGTCTTATCGGTTGGCTGATGCTCTGGATGTTAAGGAGTCTAACCCGAGACAAAAAAGTAGGCAAGATTGGTTGCATCTGGGGGACCGTAAAACAAAGTTCTTTTATACTGCTATGAGAGCTCGTCATAGCCATAATAATCTTGGTCATCTGATTGCCTCTGATGGTTCTTGTGATGATGCCATTTCTAAACTAAGGATTGATGCCCCTGTATTCTAGGAGGATCTTCATAATCAGAATGATTATTTAAATCCATTTTCCCTTCTCTTAACTAAGAGAATCCTTACTAATGAAGCTGCAGCTTGGGTGGAGAGACCCATTCTGGAGGAGGAGGAGGTGAAGTTGGCGGTTTTTCAGATTGGGGCTGATAAAGAGCCTGGCTCTGATGTGTTTAATGGTTGCTTTTATTAGAATGCTTGGGAAGTTATCGGTAGTGATGTTACTATGATTGTACTATCTTTCTTCCATTCTTGTAAAATTCTGAGGCAAATTAATCACACATTTTTTACACTTGTCCCTAAGGGGCCTAATATTTCTGAGCTGGGGGACTATAGGCCTATTGCATGCTGTTACGTGTTATACAAAATCATTAGCAAGGTTTTGTGTAACAAGATCAAAGGGTTAGTTATGGTGCTGATTTCACCTAACCAAGCTGCTTTCCTTAAAGGTCGGTTGTTGGCAGATCTACTTTGTTAGCTCACGCGCATATTCGGGATTTTTGTAATCCCATGGGTGCTAGGGCTTGTATTAAGCTTGACCTTGAAATGCGTTTATATTTCATATATTTACGCACGTTTTCTTCCGTGTTTTTCCGTTATTTACCGCCGTCTTGTATTCGTTTTCTCGTGTTTTCTTGTTTTCTTTCACTTTTCCGTGTTTTTGGTATTTTGTAGGAATTTCTAGCATTTGGGACATAAAACGACGATATCATGAGTCCCCGGAGCAACGGGAGGAGTCACGCGTGATCCAGAGGGTCAAAACGATGAAGATCGCTATTTCTCAGCCCTCAACCGATCGGGTGGACCAGTCACCCGATCGGTTGATGCACGCGTATCCGACCCGGACTGAGGCTGGAGTAAAGAGCATCTCACCCGGTCGGTTCAGCGATCGGGTGAGTCCGTCTAATTTCTCGGGAAAATGGAGCTGAATTCCAACCGATCGGGTGACCTTCACCTGATCGGGCCATCTGTAGCCGATTCCTTCGAATGACGACCCGGTCATGCCACCCGCTCTCCTCTGCGCCCGGTTGAAGCTCCCGAAGGTGACGGCCGAAGCAACAAGCTGCTCACCCGATCGGTTGACATTTCAACCGATCGGGTGGCCTTTTCGTCCCCTTTTGTGCACCGCTGCTCATTCATTGAAGATCTACTATCATTCCAGAAGGATTTTGGGTGATCTCTTATTTTTCTAGAGTCGGCATCGTCGTTAGCTTTCCAACGATAGGTCGCATGCCCAAATCCGATTTTTCTATATTTTTCTGGAATTTTCTGAGCGCAGCTATGTGCTGAAACTGGCTGCAGTCTGGAATTTCATTTCACCCGATCGGGTGAGTTACCACCCGACCGGGTGAGATCGTTTTCTGCATTTCTGTGCTCTCTGTTTATTCCACCCGATCGGGTGAACTTCCACCCGATCGGGTGGGCCTGTTTTAGCAGATTTGAGTGGGTTTTGGACCCGAACCGGTTGGGTTTTGAGGGGGCTTATAAAAGGGAAGTTGGAGCACAACTTTGAGGAGTTCTTCCTCGGTTTTTCTAGGGCTTTTTGCCCCTTTCTCTTGTGAGTTTAGATTAGGTTAGATTAGGTTTTCTATTCTAATAAGTCTTGTAAAGGATTGAAGAATCAATTGCAAGATAAGTATTTCTTTTCCCATTTCATTGTTTTGTGTTATTTTTGTTTTGCTCAATGATGAATGTTTGTTTGGATTTATTGATTGCTATCATGTTCTTCATCATCGAGTAGTGTTTGATGAACCCTAATACTGGTTAGAGTAGGATTGATGCTTGGAAATTTACATTTGGCTTGGTTGCATGGCATGTGTTCGATGAAATGTGTCAATGGGGATTTCTAACAATCTGAGTCCAATTCGTATGGCAACACACTAGTAGTGTTGGGGATTGGGGTCCGATGCTTGTGCAGTCAAGATCCGCTTCGATGTATTGCTAGAAATCACATTTGACCTATTTGGCCATTAGGGTTACGTGGGGGTGTTTCATTGTCATTGGCGGGAAAAAGACCGCCTCTGACTGTCGGGCCAAGGGGGAATAAACTTGGCGGTTGACTCCCTAGCCATAGCTCATGCCCCGAGCGTTGACATCGAGTCCTCGCGTGTGGGAACGGCTTGGACGAAGTGTTGGGAGTTATCATTGTGGCCTTAATGCTCCCGGTTGCGGAAGGTGTTAATGGACATGGGAATGCCCACCGTCCGGAACCGGGTAGGCCTAGCGTACTTGGCACCGACCGGAATATCGGGCCATGAACGCTAGGTACCACCTTTTGTGGCAATGTCTCACCCTGGGTCAAGTCAAATGCCAAGTGACATGAGTGCTCTAGCCCGTGTTAGCGGGGATTCATTTCGCGTCTTTTTCATTTCTTTCTTTTGTTTCTACACTTCCACCCATATCATCCGCGTAGCTAGCACACAACCTAGGCGAGGCTAGTAGCCATTCAAGCCATCCACCTCCCTGAGTTCGATAAACCCGCACCCTACACTAACTATGCACTTGCGGTAAACGACATCGCGCCCAAACCGTAAACGGGGCGCCGGTCAGACCTTCGGAAAGCTTTTGATTGTGTGAATAGGGAGTTTGTATGCTTTATGCTTAGCCAGATGGGGTTCATGAGCAGATTTAATGGCTGGATATATGAGTGCATCATGTAGGAAGATATATGCCATTGTGGCAATTTATCGAGAAAAACGTCTTGTTCAAATATAAATGGTACTAATTATTAGTATGGTTAAAATATTTTTTAAATACTTGGATAATTTCTTTAGACGTACAATAAGGTCATACACATATCTAGATGGAGATCTCGATTTTGGGGAGTGAATGACTGATAGGAACTTGAGTCTTAAAACGTTCATGGTCATAGATGTATCGAGAAATGGATATTGGCACATCGGACAGACCATTGTGTCTTTGTCTTATCCGAAAGGGTAATGATGATCTAATAATCATTTGACTTGGTAAAGTCGGAGACAATGCATAGGTGCTCAGTGGAGAATGAGTCCACGGAACGACCCAATAAAGAGTCATCAAATGGTTAACCTTAACTAAACTATCATTGATAACTCTCTAATGATGATAAGCTAGTTGGTCCTTTTGACTTGAGGTCATTGTACGAACTTGTGCATGAACGGTGTCACTTAGATCTATGATCTTGCCTCGAGTCTTTACTCGTTGAAAGGTCGTAGGTTGGGTGACATTTGAAGCATATGAGGTAAGTATTGACTAAGATCGGATTCGTCTCTTCCGTTAAAGGAAAGTTAGTGTCACAGGCTCAGTTCGGTTCTTTGTGCTAAACCTCGGCCGGGGTATGTTATAGGAAGAACAACATGGACATACCAAAGACCGATGTATGCTGACCAGTGCTAGCTAGTAGTGTTGACGTTTTACCATACCCTAAGGTATGCAGTGACATAGTTATGACAGAGGGACTAAAACTGCAGTATTCATCACTGACACAGTCAGAGTGACACCGAAGACACTTTTGTCAATGGTTTAATCACGTAATTATGATGCCGAAATAGGGCAGACACCTGCTGCTTGTGGTCACTGTCGTCTAGAGGTTTCGATCCCCAACCTGTAGTAGAGTCAGGCTGTAGGGTCTCACACCGAGTGGAATTTTCATCTAAGTAACATAAATGATTTAGGAGGAGTGCACGGTGGTGCATGAGAATAATTGAAGTCACAAAGAGTTTGTGAGAATAAGTCTATATTAAATGGGATTTAATAATGTTGCAAAATGTTTGCGATTTTAACATTAGTAGAATGCAATAAGGGATTGTTGCAAGTGATGTAGAATGGTTGAAATTATATTGTAAAATGTTTACAGGAATATTTTACATAATAAAAGTCATAGAAGTGTATACATGGCTTCTTGGGATAGTCTCATTCGAACCATGTTTTCAAATGGAACTAAAATCTGTTCAATCGGAGCTATACAGCTCAAGAAATAGCCCAAAAGGCCAGAGTTGGGCTTTTACCTAGTTCTGGCCCAGCCCAACCCATACTGGGCAGGCGGGTCCAACCCGCTAGACAGGCTGAACCCACCCGCAAAGGGGGGCTCAGCCCGCGAGCGGGTCCAGCACGCAGGTGGGTCCAGCCCACCCGCCCAACGCGGGCGGGCGCAGGAAAGGGCTGGGCAAGCCCAGTTAGCCGGTGGGCCCCATCTGCGAGGCTCACAGTTCAGAAACCCTAAGGGGTTAATGACAGTTGCATCACTTGAGAAGCTCAACGGTGAGGAGAGAAAATTGGTTGAAGTTTTGCCTTAGTGTAAGGCAAAACTAATTCAAATTTTCTCCCCTGATTTAATTAGTCCCACGTTTCTCGTTAGATGAGCAAAGGGTCCAGCTTCCTATACAAATAAGGGCTGACACCCCTTGGAAAAAATGCACCAAGTCTCTGAATCGAGTAGCTCCGAAAAGTTTTGAGCACACATGATCCGAGACGAAATTATTCTTTCCTCCTATAATTCTACCGTTCCTTCGTTCGCGTCCTAGCAAGACCAGGATGAGGATTGGATTCGATCCAAAGTCTAAGACGTGGATAACTCTAAAGTGAAACTTTCTTCGGCGAGTGATTGGCTCGGAGGCACAGAGTCAGCTCACTTCGGGTGGACCAGTTTCAGAGGCGCAGAGGCGACTTGCTTTGGGGAGCTAAAGTTGTTGCTGAAAACGACGCTTTGTTTTCTGCGAAAGCAAAATTCCGGGTATGTTCTTTTAATTCTTTATATTTATATTATTGTAGTTAATTTTAGATCCATCTCTGGTGATGGTTAGACCCACCCCAAGATAATAGATTTCCTGGCTAGGGTCATGATATTATTAGGGCATTTTATTAAATTGTCAATTCTATTTTTCCGCTACAGTTTATGTTTCTATCGTCCGTCCGACGTAGGACAGTCATAAATTTATGCCCTAAGGGTCCCTCAAAACCCAACACATCACCACTCCCTCTTTCTCAGTGCTTGTTAATGGCTCCCCATATTGTATGTTTCATTCTAATAGGGGGTTGAGGCAGGGCGATCCTCGTTCCCTTTACCTCTTTGTTGTGCTTATGGACGCTTTCTCATTATTGATGGCCGAAGCCAATGCCTCAAGAATCTTTCTCCATATGAAGCGGAATGGAACCATTGCCCATCTTTTATTTGCAAATGATATGTTGATCTTTTGTCATGCTGATGCTAGATATTTTGCTGGTGTTGGGGACCTTCTACTTTCTATTAAGAAACTCAATGGTTGGAGGTTAATTGGGGTAAGAGTGAGGTTATGTTCAGCAAGGGGACTAGGGAGCCACATAGTTTAGCCAATTTGTTAGGATTGTGCCTTATATCCTCTCTTTCCACTTATTTGGGGCTTCCTCTTTCGGTGAAATACCATACGGCATCTATGTATACCCGGCTTGTTGATAAGTGCAGAAGAAGACTTCGGGGCTGTTCATCCTCCCTTTTCTCATATCTGGTCGTGTTGAGTTGGTAAAATGGGTCATCTATGGTATGGTGTCTTTCTTAATGCTGGCATTTTAGATTCCTAAGTATATATTGTGTTCGAACACTTCTTTGTGTAGGAAGTTTATTTGGGGCAAATCGAATAGCTGGGCATGGAATGAGTTGTGTGCGCCCAAGGTTGAAGGTGGTGTTGGTCTCAGAAAGCTCTCTGAGCTTAATAAGGCCTATGGAGTTCTCTTGACTTAGAGGTTGCTTACTCACAATGGGGTTTGGGACTCTTACATGAGGTTTCATAATATGAGGGGTAGAGTTAGGTTTTATTTGGCCAAAGCTAATCTTATACAGCTTAGTACTTGGAAGTTTCTCCTCTCTTGTTAGGATGTATCTAAGAGACTTATTAGGTGTTGTGTCAGGGATGGCACTACTACTCTCTTCTGGTATAATAGCTGGCTCCCATGTGGTCCCCTCTGTGATGTATATGTTGTGCCAACTGGTGATGAGCGGAAGCTTGTTTGTGCTTATTGGGATGCATCGGGCTGGATTAATTCCTCCACTATTTTAGATATTCAGCCATGCTTAGTCATGTAGCCCTTACTCGGGGTGAGGATTCTTGGTCTTGGATCCCAAGCGACTACTGCTCTTTGAGGGATGCCTGGGAGGGTTCGCATGCCTCTAGGACTTGTTTTCATTATTTTGGGATTTTTTGGTTTCGAGGGCATATTCCTAAGTTGGCTATTACTCTTCTTCGGGCTATGCATGGCAAGTTTCTTACTCGGGACTTGCTCCTTTGCTTGGGAGTTGCTACCTCTCCCTTTTGTGTACTTTGTGACGATGGATCTCAGGAGTCTGTTGGTCATCTATTCTTTGAGTGTGGTTACACGAGGTACATCCTTAGCAGAAACATGCTCAAGTTAGGCATGGGGGGTTTACTGTCTTCTTCATTTTCTGGTGTGTGTGCCTTGTTTATTGACACCTTTCAGAAGAAGGATAGTAATGGCACCTTGGCCAAGACTGTTCTGGCGGCTATGGTTTGGCATATTTGGATGGAGCGCAACCGAATAGTATTTGAGGGTGTTAGTTCACTCAAGACCCTCATCTTCGATGCTATCTCAGTGGACATCAGGATTGCGCTTCGACATATTGAGTGTTACCATCCGTCAGCTACTGGCCCTGTCTAATTGGAGGTTGATTTGAGACATGAGTTGTCTCTTATGAGTTTCTGCTTGAGGGTTTTGACTTGTTTGCCAAACTTCTTTGTATACATTGGTTCTACTATTGGGGGGGTTTGGTAATGGAGAGTGGCGGCGCTTGTGTACTCTCCCCTCTCTACCTTACTTTCTCCTCTCCCTTGTAGACTTGTTTTTAGATTAATATAGAAACTCACTTACCTTATTTCTCTTCGTGTCATGGATTTGAACCAGGCTTCTGACACCATGCCCTTTTCCAATTGGGGATTTATTTATGCAAGGTAAATTGTATAGGGCAATTTCATTTTAGCCTTTTTTTTCCGGAGTTAGAAATACTGTTTACGCCTAGCATTTACGGATGAGAGTAGGACGTAGAGGGTGATAGCGCTTGTGCCATCTCCCCCCTCTTTCTGTTTTCATTTGAAGCTTGCTAGTGTTGATACCTTGTATATATTTGTTGATCAATAAATATAGCTATTACTCGTCAATGTGTGTGTGTGTGTGTGTGTGTGTGTGAATCTTCATGTGAGAACTTTTTGCACCGTGCGAAATGATTTTTAGTTTTTTGAGAATTTTTTTCAAAAATTCTTTTTTCAACCCTCATTATATGTTGTTATATCTCCCTCAAAAAATAATCTTTGAGAAATAATGTCATTTGGCCTTCGATCAAGGCATTTCAACACATTTGCATGTTTTGAGACCGTTAATTTGTAACGGGTGGATGTGTGCTTAAACCCCAACGGGTTCACCCATTATTTTCGAGGGGTATATAATTGTATGGATTAAACATCAAAAAGAAAGTTTGAAAAAAAATTTCAAAAAAATAAAAAAAAAACGTTTTCATACCGTGCAAAAACGCCTTTATATATACATACACACACATACACACACACACACACGGATATATTCTCATATGGGGTTAAGGGAGGTGAGCATGCAGTGTAGGAAATTTCCAACACCGCCCATCAAAAAAAATCGTATTCCACAAAGATCTTTCAAAATATTTTTGTTTAGGATTGTTGAACACTTTCTAAAACCGCAAAACCCCAAATATGGGTGAACCTTATGGGGATTTGACCTTGGATCGGCCCATTACAAAATGTTCTATTGTTCTAAAAACGTTGAATTTGTAACAATCAGATCAATGGTAAAATAGCATTAGATTCACTTGATTTTTGGTATGTACATCATCCATTATATGAATATCAAACTGAACGGTGTTGATCATTGAAAAAAAGATTGGAAATTGTAGTTCTATAGGAATGGTGTAGAAATTTCCAACACCGAATGCTCATGTCCCTTATTCTCATATATATATGTGTGTGTGTGTGTGTGTGTGTGTGTGTGTGTGTGTGTGTGTGTGTGTGTGTGTGTGTGTACTAGTCATAACACGTGCCATCGGGCACGGTTCATTTAAGATTTTCCCTCGCGAAATCTTTGTTCCCCAAAAAATTATTTCCACAGCCAAAATTTAAAAGAACAATAAATTAGTGTAAAAAGATTTAGCGGCATGGGCACATTCGGCGCGGAACAACAAATGAACGTAGAACAACAAATTCGGCGTGGAACAACAAATTAGCGTTAAAAAATTTAGTGGCGTGGGCTCCTTCGATGCGGAACAACAAATTCGGTACAGACGACTTCGACACGGAAAAACAAATTCAGCGCGGGCGCCTTTGGCGCGGAACAACAAATTGGCATAGAACAACAAATTCGGCGTGAAACAACAAATTGGTGTAAAAAATGGCGCGGACGCCTTCGGCGCGGTTCATTTAAGATAACCCCTCAAAATCTTTGTTCTCCCAAAAAGTATTTCACCCTCCAAAATTTAAACGAACAAAAATTTAGCTTCGGTGCTGCGCCAAAGGCACTTTCGGCATGGCCCCTCCAAATCTGTGTTCTCCCCAAAAATTATTTCCCCCCTCATAATTTTAACGAACAAAAATTTAGCTTCGGCTCGGGCGCCTTCAGGTGTGGGGAAAAAATGTAATCCGGGGCAAAAGGGAAACGGACGAAAATGAAGGGGGGAATTGTATGAGTGTGTATGTGTGTGCAGGTAGGGTGTGTGGGTCCTAGGCCAAAAGAGAAAAGCACGGAAATGAAGGTGGGAAGTGCATAAGTGTGGGTGTGTATGTGGGTAGGGTGTGGGGGTAAAAAGTGAAATGTGAGGGGGTTTTTAACAAAAAAGGTTAGGGGTGGTATTCTGTGCAAATGTAGAGATTGTGGGGGTGTGGTGTTTGAAAACCAACAAAAAAACAAAAAAAGTTGACCCTTGGAAGCTGTGCGTTTTGTGTTGGGTGCTGTGCGTTTTTGATTCCACCCACTCCAAGATTTTAACTTCTCGATTTTCCCAACAAAAGTTTAAGTTCACCCAGAATTAAATCTTGACCCTTGGATGCCAAGGATGTGGATGCATCCTGATCGTTGTTAATGACTGTGACTTGTCCTAGTCAGCCCTAGGATTCAAAAACAGTTGTGCTTTATATAATAGATTCTAAATGCAACGCACATAAAACTACAATAGTTTCTAGTTGGAAAAATCAAAGGGAAGAAAAAATTACTTAATGTTGGTATCTTGTTTAAGTAGCTACTACATTATCAACTGGAGTTGAAAGCAAATCAATGTCAAAATAAAAAAATTGCTACATTCCACTTACAGAGCAAAAAATTGCAATATCAAAATAAAAAAAGCAAATCAATATTAGAATTTCATAAGAATTGTTGGCAAAGTTTAATTCCATCCATTCATTTCTTCTTATAGCACAACATTCCACTTACATGTCAAAATTTTCAAATAGAACAAAAATTCTTCTACAGCAAACACACAATATTTTTATGATACATCACCATCCAAAATTATTTCAACAACAGAATAATTATTCCTAATAATGCAATAGGACAAAAAAATATTACATCTTCAACTTCCCAATACTATAACTTATATTGGTTCATCTCTAGTTCCTTCAATTCTTCAATGATAACTCAAGCTTATACTGCATTGCAATTTTGGAGTAGTTGAAGCAAACACCACATAATAGAGAGCACGGTCTTTGTAAATCCAATATGAAACATGTGCCTAGCGAGGTCAAGGTGATTGAAATGTCTTGGCCAGCACTCAGCCATGTTCGTGGCTTATTGATGCAAATAAAGTTATGCTTCCTCGTCTCCATCATCTCATCGTGCTTCACCAAAACCACCGACATTTGTCTCTGCCCACAAAATAACAATAAAATCAACAAAAATCACAACTTCATCAAACCGTAGTAGAAATTTGAGAAATTATGGGGGCTGAGAAATGATAATGATGTCCTTCATGGCACAACCTGAAATAATGTCAAATGCCATTAAACAATATCAAGTTATCCCAACACCACTATTAAATGGAGAAAGAGAGAGAGGGAGAGAGAGAGAGATAGAAGAACTTACAACCAGAAACCAACTGAAAGTGGAATGCCTAAGGGGATGCCTAACGGAACCTTGCTTAGTAGACTACATCGCCATATAAAAAAAAATATCAAAACGCATCATATTTTAAATTACCACACGAAGTAGACTACATTGCAGAAACCAACTGAAATTTAGTGTTGATCTGCAAAATGATCGCTTTGCTACTAAGGTACCCATCTCTGTGCAAGTCAATACTGATGGGCACCTGTGTCGCTCCATTATCTTCTGTCGGCTACAAAAAAAATAAAAAACACATCAATTCACCTAACTCGATCAAATCATCAAAAATCCGTTCAAAAGATGCTATTCAGCATAGGGTGCCCAATCAAACTATTCAGCACCATCGATTTTTAATCAGAAAATATGTGCAATAAAAGGACATGGTTTTTAATCAGAAGAGTAAATGAAACCACATAATTTGCCTTATACAATCTAAGTACACACTGATGAGAATTTGCCACCACATCCAAAATCAGACCCTAAAAAAATTGCTACATGCCAAATTGGCTTTGGAGGGGATGATCAATGCTACATCTTAGAAAGCCTCTAGTGACCAGATCTTCTGCCATCTTCACCTGAAACAATTTTAAAACAATTTTAGAACACAGTGATTCTAGGAAGTTCGTTTCATGGAAATGTAGAGTTCCTTTATTATTGCTGGAGGGTGCAAGTGAAGTTCTAAGCGAGTGTCTGCATAGCATGATTATGGTGAAGCCGCTAGAGGAAATTAAATGAGAGCTGAGAAATATGTACCTTAACTCTGAGAGTTTCCACATCTGATTTGAGCACCATGTTATCGGTGACAGCTTCAGTGAACTCATGATTGACATCCGTGAGTTATTTTTACAGGGATGAATTTTCCCCTCCCAGTTGATCAACCTAATGACTTGGTCAAAGTTAGTATGAAGCCAAAATACCATAGTCGATGTGTTGTAATCTTCCAGTGCACATAATTCATCAGGGGGTATTCACATTATTATCTATGCTGCAGACATATCAATATGATGTGAAAGCAGAGTATACCACTTCCATCAAGTAGGCCTAAATAAATATAAAGTATGGATATGTGATATTGTTTTGGTAGACAAATCCTCGAAGCAAATTTTCGTTTACCATAGTTCTGTAGACCCGCATTATCATATGTTTCACATACTCGATCCATCTTAAACAGTTAGGCCAATCTTGTTCATTCTTGACACTACATATGGCTTGTTTCTAATCAACTCATTTCTTATATATTTAGGTGGCTCATCCATCACATGCCTTATTCTAGGCAAACTTTGGACATGTTACATAATTTCCCAACAATACAACCTATAATGTATGTATGGTTTTTGTGTCTACCTTACACAACACATGGTATTTTGTGGTCATATTGAATTAGTAGGTCCATGCTCCAGAATCACTTCTGCATTTTATCCATTATGTTTCAGTCACTTCTGCATTGTCAATAACCAAAAGTAATGAATGGCAAAAGGCTGCTAGACAATGATATCAATTATAATTGCAACATTTAGCTGAAAATAAAAATAATTGCATTTTTTAGAATTAGGTAGGACTCTAAGCATAATGAGTTTGGTCATATTCGATGACGGAGATCAACTCACCAAGGGCTGCATGCGCTTTTTTCCAATAGGATATTAATAAGGATTTGGTGTCTGCATCATGAATGCAATAAACCATAAGATAAATCCCGATAACATATCAAGGAAAGAATCCAGTGCTGATGCAATTATGGCCAGAGAACAACTCCTAATTGAAGCATAAACATTTGCAGCAAAAAAGAACCATATTTTCTATGTTTGATATTCAACTGGCAACGTTCTCACTTCTAGTAATATTTTACTGCTCTTCCTATATGAAACACAAACATCTCAAGCTTAAATCATGTTTGAGGACCTACTAAACTAATAAATGTAGTCTATTTCTCAAGAAGTTGACTAAAGAAAATAATTTAAAAAAGTATGCATTACCTTTGACATTCAATGAAGAAAATCGCAGTCAGTTAAGGTGTCCAATTCTTTGAACCCCGCAAGCATTTCGATCGGCTGCTGCTGATAATACTCTGCCACAACATCTCCAGGACCTATAATCAAGAAGTTTATAAAGGCTTCAGATGATATTTGACAGAACACTTCTATCATAAGTTTATATAGGCTTCAGGTGGTATTTGACAGCCCACTTCAGGTGATAAAGGCTTTAGGTGAATTGGACTTCATTTAATAATAATAAGAGCATCTTTAAAAGATTCATCTTCATTCCTTCCTCTTGGTCCTTCATCTGTTGTATTTGGTTCTTGTTCGATCAAGAGCATAACATAACACCTTGACAACACATAAAAAAATATAAAGCAAAATATAACAAAGCAACAGTCAAAGTAGAAGAAAAGAAAACATCAAATGAATCGAGGGAAAATTTTTTACCTATGAGGCCATGACAATAAATCTCAAAATAAGCATAAAAATAAATCGCATATATCTTTTTGGGTATCTATGTTAATAATCAGCGAAATATGAGTTGAGGAGAGAGAGAGAGAGAGAGAGAGAGAGAGAGTATTCTGATCAATTTATGTATTTAAACAAATTATATGTGTTATCCTGATATTTAGTGTATTCTGATCAATTTAAACCCAAACTGATAACACACATAATCAACATGAAGCATGATATTAAATTGGACTCATATCATCCTACTGATGTGCAATGACATGATACTAATGTCATGTGTAATATTTAATGTCACGTGCAATACTGTTAAATTAAATGTGTAAATTACTAGGCATGTAAATTTAACGGGATAACACACATAATCATTCAATTTCTGGGCGTGTAGAATGTTATCATTCAATTAGTCCAATTCACATAAACACATAAAAATTACATGGTCTTATAAACAAATATCCAATACTCAACTTCATCAATCAAAAGGGATATCACATGAAACTGTAGAAAATAAAGCAGATAGAGAATGAGAAAAATATATTTGGTGGGGTTAAGAAGCATAGGATGATGTAGCATATGTACCCATGAAGAATAGAGACACATATCATGCACCTACAATAATTTACTATGACTACACAACAAAGGACAAATAAGCATGTGTCAAAGTACTTCATTCCATATATTTTCATCTACTAATTCCAATGCATGCATTACATGAATTATATAATCTTGTTCTCACAATTTAAATTGTCAAGATACCCCCAGTTAAAGATAGAATGGGAATATAGAATTATACCTATAAAAATGCTCTGAAATATGCATCAATTTAGAGTCCATTCCAGGGTCGTTGGTAGTTTTAAATGATTCCTCCTTCCATCTGACTTAGAATAGACATTTGGACCAGATCCAGGTTACCAATTAAATAGTTTTCCTTGTGCATTATTCGCATCACCACTTCGTGGGCAGAGAGATCCTTTACTATGCACAGTTGGTGTGACTTCTGTAGCTGAACAACATTGTCTAGAATTGCAGGCCAAGGTGTTGTTTGAATTTCCCTATCTGTAACATTGAGGCTGAAAAATCGCGTGCACAATGAATCAAAATGCAAAACATAAATGATCAAAAAGCCAACTCCTCCAACATAAATGGTTAGGTTACGTATAATAATAGAAGCTGTTGATCTTCAAAGTGCTTTTGAACAAAGAACTTCAGAAAGTTGGAAAGTCCATATACAATCAAGATAAATGATGATTTCAAAAATAATACATAAATGATGATTTCAAAATGCAAGTTTCAATTTGCAAGCTAGAATGCCAGGATACTTACACAATTAATGTGAGTGTTCATGCATTCAAGTGTTCATGCAATATATACACCACTTCAAGTGTTCATGCATTCATTTTCAACAAAGGTCTTTAAATCCCAGAAGTGTTCAAGCATTTTTTTCATATGCAATATATACTTACATAATTTAGCAACCCATCTGCAATATATACAACACTTTAAGTGTTCATGCATTCATTTTCAACATTAATGTGAGTATATATTGTGAAGCATATGCCAGCATCTAAATTCAATTCACAAAGGTGCACAATACATGCATATTAGATTAATCCAACACCAAATACAATGATAATTTTTGCAGATGGGTTGCTAAATTGGTACGTAACAGATATAAAGATTTTCCATGTGTAATTCATTCTTTCTGTTCAATAACCAACATTTTTTCAAGTAAAAGTTATGTGGCCATAATACAATAATATCAATCACAATTAAATATATAACTTCAATTCATTAATCATTAATCATTATATGATAATTTGACCCCAAAAGATAGCATCGTGAAGACTCTTCACTGAAACAACCCCTTCCAAGCCACATTAATCTCTGACTCTCTTTTATTAAAAGTTAATTGAAAAGTTTTGCTGGTTGCATGAAAACTTGATCATGGCAAACTTTATATTCTGGCTTGATCCCCAAGAGTACTTAAAGAGATGTACTTAAAGAGATTTGATAATGCAATGATTGAGCTGAATGAGGTCAATCTAGACACCATCATAGTTTCTATGATAAATAGGCTAGGTAATGTAGAACTTAAGCAAAGTTTGATGATTAAAGTAAAAACTTGACGGTTGTCTGCAGACTCTGTGGCAATGAACCCGTACCAGAACTTCTTGCAGGTTTGGCATCATCATATCAGATGCAACTATTTATAACTTTTGCCAGCCCTCCGTTGAGTTATCCTCTGCAAGAGCAACATATTATATGCAGCATCTACATTAATCAGAACCCACAATCTGAAGGGTGATCTTCTGATGAATTGGCATTAACACTGTATAGAAGAAATGATAGGATAACGATCAACAAATAAAAGAAGAAAATTCATCCCTCATAAGTACATGAACTCTTATATGTGCTTCTTTCTAGGCATCAAATGTTCGTTATATTTCACAAACGACATTCCAATGAACAGAGAAGACGGCATGATGTAACAGAATATTGTATATGAAAAAGATCATTAAAGAGTGTTACGCCTATTTGGCCGAAGCCCGAAAGACACGAGCCCAGAAACCCGACTACCGATCAGAAGCCCATCTACGCGATCTGGCCCACCCGACAAAGCCCTATAGAGGACCCCCGAATATCGATCTGACCCGGCCCCGATAACGCGCAAATCACTCACCCACTCCAGCCATAACTGTTCCCACAGGCCCGTTACCACTTAACGGCCGTTATGGGGAGGTGCTGGGATGGCGCAGGAAGCGGCGAAGGGGGGTCGGATTGAGGGGGCACGATTGGGGGTGGAGGAGGGACGTGAGTCGTGGGCAGTCACGACGGGAGGTCTATAAAAGGGCTAGGAGGACGACTGGACAAGGGACGACATCTCAGGTAACTAAAACCTAAGGTACTCCATCAACGACCTAGTTCCCCCATTTCATCTCCTTCCTCCACCGCTCACGCCGGTAGACGTCGTTCCGATCTCCTCACGAGTCGAACCGTCTCCGCCGAGTCTCCTCTTTCAGACCATCGTCTGAATTAGGCATCGGAGGGGATTTGGCTGGAACCAAGGTCCGGCCCCCCTGACAAGTGTTCTCGTCTGTGCAGGAGAACGTCAGATCCACGGGCCGAGGCTTCCCCTCCGCCCCACGCCGGCCACACATCAAGCAAGACGACCGAGGCTACCCCTCGTCGTCTGACCGGCCGAGGCCGAGCACGTCCGTCCGAGGCCGAGCGTCGCACACCGGGTCGAGGCTTCCCCTCGCCCCCCTTGCGGCCGAGGATCCAGATTCGGCCTAGCCGACGTGCTCCACATCATCCGCAACTCCGATTCGCGCCATGTCTGCGCTGACTCGACGCACCCGAGGGACCCAAGTCGGCCCCTTGACCACGTTGACCGGATAGTCCACGGTCAACGCTTTTGTAGTGAGAAAACACTCTGAAACATCTGGCGCCATCTGTGGGAAACGAACTGTCCCACGAAGAAACAAACCACACCTACAATGATACGGCTTCACCCATCTCGCCGAAGGGAGAGCAATGGCCTGACGCAAAGCGACAGGGCCCGCCATTGTTGGCAAGAGTGGGCCCGGGCCCAGCGCGAGGAGGATCGTGAGGAGAGGACCGGGAGGCCCTCACCGACCCTACCGGTCGGGAGGCCGAGCACGTCTGTAACAGCGTACAGGTCGGACGTAGCTTTGGTGGTGTCGGTGATCATCGACACAACCATGGTATGGCGACTGCTCGTCGACACCGGCAGCTCCTGCGACGTCCTCTTCATGTTGACCTTGGAGAAGATGGGGCGGCGGAAGGAAGACTTGCAACCTCGCTCGGGTCCCGTGGTGGGATTCACTGGTCATTCCACCCCCATCATCGGCACGATCCATCTCCCGGTAACACTCGGAGGCCCACCAGACTCGGTGACCCTGGCGGTAGAATTCATCGTATTGGGGATCGGGTCGGAATACAACGGAATCATCGGCCGACCCCTTCTCAACGCCATCGGCGCAGTTGTCTCGACCCTTCATCAGACTATCAAGTTCCGAACGCCCAGGGGGATGGGGTAGGTCGAAGGCGACGCGGGGAGACCAAATACCTGCTATCAACTGGCGGAGGAAGATCCCGAAGGACGTCTAGTCGACCGGATGGCCGCACTCGACTTAAGGGGCGGGCCAAGACCCACCCTTGCGGAGGAACAAGAGCAGATCCCGGTCACGGACGTCGAGGGCCGGTTCGTCTCAATCGGGAGAGGGATAAGCCACGACCTGAGGAGCCAACTGGTCGAGTGCCTGGAGACGAACCTAGACGTCTTTGCTTGGTCATCGGAGGACATGCCCGGCGTGGATCCCCAGGTGATCGTCCACCAGATCAACGCCGACCCCAACTTCAAGCCGGTCAGGCAGAAGAAGCGGAACCTGGGCGGCGAGAAGATGAAGGCGGCCTCCGAAGAAGTGGAACGTCTCCTCGACGCCGGCTTCATACAGGAGGTTTGGTACCCGGAGTGGCTATCGAACGTGGTGATGGTTAGGAAACACAACGGGAAGTGGCGAATGTGCGTGGACTTCAGTGACCTCAACAAAGCCTGTCCCAAGGACAGCTACCCCCTGTCGCGCATTGACAACCTGGTGGACAACGCCTCGGGGTACGAGATGCTTATCTTCATGGACGCCTACTCAGGGTACAATCAAGTCCAGATGGATCCCCGGGACGAAGAGATGACAGCCTTCACGACGGACCGGGGAACATACTGCTACAAGAAGATGCCCTTTAGCTTGAAGAACGCAGGGGCCACCTACCAGAGAATGGTCAACAAGGTTTTTTACTCCCAGATCGGGAGGAACCTGGAGGTCTACGTCGACGACATGCTTGTCAAGTCGAGAAAGCCGGAGGACCACATCGCCAACCTTCGTGAAACCTTCGAGCGGTTGCGGCGACACAACATTCAACTCAACCCCACGAAGTGCACGTTCGGGGTAAGATCTGGCAAATTCTTGGGATTTATGATAACTAACCGTGGCATTGAAGCTAATCCTGACAAGATCGAGGCACTGATCAACATGCGTGAGCCGACGACGATCAAAGAACTGCAGAGGCTGAATGGGCGCATCGCAGCCTTGGGGCGATTCCTTTCCAAATCGGCGGAAAGATCGCTTCCCTTCTTCAAAGTTCTGAGGAAAGCAATCGTGGAACCATCAGACAATAGGAAGACGATACTATGGGACGAAGACTGCTCCAGGGCGTTCGCGGATCTCAAGGAATACCTCCGCAGCCTGCCTCTCCTGTCCAAGCCACGGGAAGGGGAATCGCTAAGTCTTTACCTGGCGTGCGTGGAGGAAGCAGTGAGCTCGGTGCTGATCAGGGAAGACGGTGGGGTGCAGTGGCCGGTGTACTACACGAGCCGGATCTTGAAGGGGGCGGAGGTGCGGTACTCGCCCATGGAGAAACTGGCGTACGCCCTCGTTCTCTTAGCGCGAAGGCTCAGGCCCTATTTCCAATCCCACACCATACTGGTCTTGACCGACTCACAACTGGAGCGGAATCTCAAGAGATTCGATCGAATGGGAAGGATGCTAAACTGGGGGGTGGAATTGAGCGAGTTCGACCTCCGATTCAAACCGCGCACGGCCATCAAAGGGCAGGCCTTGGCTGACTTCATCGTTGAATGCATGACGGAAGGAGAACATCCTCCAGAGGAGGAAGGCCCAGCAACGGTAATTGCCCAACCCTTGTCTTTTCTTTCGGCTGACCACCTCTAGTCAGGAGTCCCGAGAGCGTGGATAGTCCATGTGGACAGATCGGCCACACAGTCAGGAGGCGGGGCGGGGATCGCGATCCGATCCCCGGAAGGGAGCATCGTGGAATACGCGTTGCGGTTCGAGTTCCCGGCCACCAACAACGTGGCGGAGTACGAGGCGGTGATCAACGGCCTGAGGCTGGCCCGGGAGCTCGGGGCCGAGTCCGTGTGCCTCCTCAGCGACTCAAAGCTCATTGTCAACCAACTTCTGGGAAGTTACGAGGCGCGGGAGGAGGCGATGCAGAGGTATCTCGCCGTCGCCAAAGCGGCGTTGTCCAGGTTCAAAAACGTGGAAGTCTTGCATCTCCCGCGGTCGGAGAACGCACGGGCGGACGCGTTGTCGAAGCTAGCCTCGTCCTCGCCTAAGGAGCTGGGCCACACCATCTACGTGGAGAACCTGCAGTCCCCCAGCACAGAAGAGTGGGAGGTGATGGCGATCGACCAAGATCCCACCTGGATGGACCCGATCATGCGGTACCTCACTCATGGGGAGGTGCCGACGGACTGGGACGAGCGTCGGACCCTGGAGAGGAAGGCGCTCTGATACGTGATCCATGAGGGGACGCTCTACCGGAGGCACTGGACGAAGGCGGACGTCCTCCCATACCTGAAATGCATCGGACCGCAGGAAGCCGACTACGTCCTACGAGAGGTTCACGAAGGGATCTGCTGAAATCACCACGGGGGCAAGATGGTTGCACAGAAAATCTTGAGGCAGGGATACTACTGGCCAACCCTGGTCCAAGACGCAACAAACTATGTCCAAAAGTGCCAAGAATGTCAGAGGTATGCCAACCACACCTCAACTCCCCCATCGGAGCTCATCCCTATCGTGAGCCCCATCCCATTTGCGAAATGGGGGCTCGACATCCTCGGACCGTTTAAACCAGGCCGGGGACAGCGGAAGTATCTGATTGTGGCGGTGGACTACTTCACCAAGTGGATCGAGGCGGAACCGTTGGCCACCATCACGTGGAAGAAAGCGAAAAGCTTCGTATGGAATTCCATCATCTCCAGATTCGGAGTGCCACGGTCCATCGTCACAGACAACGGGAAGCAGTTCGACTCTGCGGGGTTCAAAGACTTTTGTGCGGAATGGGGGATCAAGCTTCTCTTCGCCTCTGTAGCGCACCCCCAGACCAACGGAATGGCAGAAGCAGCCAACAAATGCATCATAGAGCCCCTTCGGAAGAAAGTGAAGGACGCCGAAGGAAACTGGCCGGAAGAGCTCCCCGGGATACTCTGGTCATACCGGACGACCCACAAGGAGGCCACCGGCGAGACCCCGTTTATGCTTGCCTATGGGGCCGAGGCGGTGGTACCAGTCGAGTTGGGTGAAGAATCTCTCCGCCTCAAATGCTTTGACGAAGACAGGAACTCGCAAGGTCTGGAGCTCAGTCTGGAGCTCCTCGGCGAGCGGCGGGAGCAAGCCCTGGCCACCATCATCCGCCAGAAGCAGAAGGTGGCCCGATACTACAATACTCGGGTCAGGGGCAGAAGCTTCCATCTTGGGGACCTGGTCCTCTGGAAAGCAGGCTTCAACCCAGATACCGCTCGCAAAGGGAAGCTCGCGGCTAAATGGGAGGGACCCTACAAATTCGTTGAGGTCCTTGGACCTGCAACCTACCGCCTAGCCAATATGGAGGGGAGGATTCTCACTCACGCCTGGAATGCGGAACATTTTCCGCAAGTACTTTCAATGAATGTATCGTTTTCTGTGAAATAAATTTATTTAAGTTCGTTTCCTTTCCAGATAAGCAAAAAGATGTACAGAGAGACGCACGAAGAGGTCGAGGGGCATTCCCCTCCCTCATTCATCTCCAGGGGCACCCGTGGAGCCACAGGCTGGCGGTCCGCTTGGGCCATCCCCCACACTCCGTTCGCCGTCAGAGTGCATCCGGAGATCCTCGAAGTTGACTCCCGAGAGCGGGAACTTCTTCTGGATCTCGGATTGACACCGGGCGAAGCCTTTCTCGAACGCCTCCGCCAGAGCGGACTCAACGAAGGAGGTGGCATACTCCACCACGGCGTCTTGGGCGATCCGTGATGGATCCACCTCCTCAAGCCCATGCACCCGAGCCTCTAAGGTCTCGATTTGGCGTTGGTGCTCCGCCCTCTCCTTCTCGATCTCTCAGGATCTGTCGCCGAGTTAAGCAAGGAGAGCCCTCACCTGCTCCTCCGCCGCCTCCAGACGATCGGAGAGCTCCAGGGCCTCGGGGGCAGCAACGGAGACGTGGATCTTGTCGGCTCCCCCAGACGTGTCGGCACCTCCCAAAAGCTCGGCGACCCGCGCCTCGGCCTCTGACTTTGCAGTCAGAGCCAAGGCCCTCTCCCGGTCCGCCTCTTCCAAGGCAGAGGACAGCTCAGTTACGCGGGTCTCTAAGGACCTGACCCGCACTTCCTCTAACTGGCATGCCTCTCCCTCTCCACCGTGAGCCTCGAGATCTCGCCCGGCGTCGGATTTGGCCTTGGGAAGCGCCGCAAACTTGCGCCTCATCGAGAGACCTACCGAGGACAACTGCACCAAGGCAACAAAGGTAAGACGGTGAAAGCAGCTGGAGGGAGGACAAGCAGAGACACTCTACCTGTTGGCTGGCCTGGATCACGAAGGGGGCCAAACAGTCACCTCTAACTCCATCCAGCGCAGCCTGATCGGGAGGGAGGCAACTGTTCTCGGCCACTCGAGCGGCGGCTCCGCGGCTCAAAAACACCGATTCCTTCTCCCCCACCGGGAAGCGTGGACGAAGAAGGCCTTCCCCTGACGAAGTAAACTCGCCGGGGTTGGAGCGGAACGCGCCTAGATACCGATCGTAGGCATCAGGGAGAGAACCGCCCGGGAGAGGCGAAGGGCCAACCCACGGCCAGGCAACCTCAGCGGGGGCAGGTCGGAGCTGATCGGCAGGCGACGGGACATCAACTCCCTCGGCCCCCTCACGGACCCTCTTGCAAGACCCCAACAAGGGGATAGAGGGGGATGGCCCCTTCTTCCTTTTGGAGCCTCCAGTCGAGGGCACGGCCGCTGCTTCTTCCGGACCTCCAGCACATGATCCCTCCTACGCGGATCCGGATCTGGGGCCTGCACGTGAGGTCTAGCGGGAGAAGGACCGAGAGAGAATCCACCTGCACCCAAAGAAGAAGTAAGAGACCGAGAAGAACCCGAGCAACCTCGAATGGCGAATACTCGGAGAGCTTACCCAAGGGCCACACCGTCTTGCGCAAGTTATGGTCACTAAAGAGGACGTCGATCGTCCACTCCCTCGCAGGAATCGCCAGCAGGTCCTTCGCCGTTTGCAGCTCGGCGGCAATCGGCTCACCCAGATCGAGGATGACCGGGCCGGTCGCTCCCCACCGAACCGGGAAAGGTACACTCGACGGGAACGTGACAAACACATATTCCCCCTTCCAACGTTTCAGGGAGCTCGGTAACCCCAGCACCAGGGTCATCTTCGGGCGGGCGCTGATGTAAATCCACGCCCCCGATTGATGGTGACTCAGGCGGTAGAACTGGGCAAAGAGACGGAGAGAGGGCGCCACTCCCCTCAGCATGCAGACGACAACGAACCCGACAAGGATCCCGACGGCGTTGGGGAAGAATTGGCACAAGCCCACGTTGTGGGCCTGAAGGAACTCAACGATAAAGGGGTGGAGCGGGAAACGAAGCCTGAAGCGGAAGCACTTCTCGTATATTCCAACCTCGTTGGGACCGGGAAGGCAGATCCGCTCGTCGGACCCGGGAGCACGAGCCGAGTAAGGCGGAAGCAGGTAGGCGGAGCGCATGCTCCCGATGGCGGTGGCACTGACCGATGAGGGCTACGACAAGACCTCTGGGGGCACCCCCGAAAGTTCACCCCCGTGCCGACAAATCGCCGAAGGAGGACTACCCGCCAGACCGGGAGCGGCGTCACGCTCCGGCCGACCCGAACCAGTGGCAGAGGAAGACGACATGAGGCAGAGCTCGGGCAGGATCGAGATCAACGCAAAGAAGAAAATGACGGGATGGCAGCTCACAACCCACCCGGCTTCTCAACCTAAGACGGCCTCGTGAGCGGCGGGGATAAACTTGCAGCTACATGTGGCAAGCATCAGAGGACTGACGGCGCTTCGGAACCCGCGCCTTAAAAGTATCGAATGGACCAACTCATGATGACGACCAATAAATGAGTCGGCATCGACTGACGAGCCTGTCAAAGTCGGCGAAAGTCACATCGGCCGAGCCGAACCGGCCGAGGCCGATCGACCCGACCAATGGGGGCAATTGTTACGCCTATTTGGCCGAAGCCCGAAAGACACGAGCCCAGAAACCCGACTGCCGATCAGAAGCCCATCTACGCGATCTGGCCCGCCCGACAAAGCCCTATAGAGGACCCCCGAATATCGATCCGACCCGGCCCCGATAACGCGCAAATCACTCACCCACTCCAGCCATAACCGTTCCCCCAGGCCCGTTACCACTTAACGGCCGTTATGGGGAGGTGATGGGATGGCGCAGGAAGCGGCGAAGGGGGGGCGGATTGAGGGGGCACGATTGGGGGCGGACGAGGGACGTGAGTCGTGGGCAGTCACGACGGGAGGTCTATAAAAGGGCTAGGAGGACGACTGGACAAGGGACGGCATCTCAGGTAACTAAAACCTAAGGTACTCCATCAATGACCTAGTTCCCCCATTTCATCTCCTTCCTCCCCCGCTCGTGCTGGTAGACGATGTTCCGATCTCCTCACGAGTCGAACCGTCTCCGCCGAGTCTCCTCTTTCAGATCATCGTCTGACTTAGGCATCGGAGGGGATTTGGCCGGAACCAAGGTCCGGCCCCCCTGACGAGTGTTCTCGTCTGCGCAGGAGGACGTCAGATCCACGGGCCGAGGCTTCCCCTCCGCCCCACGCCGGCCACGCATCAAGCAAGAAGACCGAGGCTACCCCTCGTCGTCCGACCGGCCGAGGCCGAGCACGTCCGTCCGAGGCCGAGTGTCTCACACCGGGTCGAGTCTTCCCCTCGCCCCCCCTTGCGGCCGAGGATCCAGATTCGGCCTAGCCAACGCGCTCCACGTCATCCACAACTCCGATTCGCGCCGTGTCTGCGCTGACTCGACGCACCCGAGGGACCCAAGTCGGCCCCTTGACCACGTTGACCGGGTAGTCCACGGTCAACGCTTTTGTAGTGAGAAAACACTCTGAAACAAAGAGTAATCAAATAAAAATAGTGTTTTAAATAAGGTTGAAATGTATCCAATTTGAAGAATTCCATTTTGATCCATCTGAAGTTAGCCATATAACCCAAATTAGCTGACACCAAATAGGAATTGGGAAGAGATTCAGAGGTTGAAACACCAAAAGTCAGTTTGATAGTGTATTATTGGGGGAAATTAGGAAATAAAAATAATAAGCCGAAAAA